>JAFBMS010000769.1:592097-744597 GCA_019788955.1 Albula glossodonta
GTGCGCGGAAACGTAAACAGTTGGTTATAGAATCAGACAAGATGTATAATCAGATTACTCTGTGTTCCATGTAAATTTTGTGTCCCAAAAAGGATCAAAGATGAATTGGCTCATAACCAAATATTACTGTGCATGTAAAAATTCCGATTGTTGAGTTAACAACAACACTTCACAATTGCCATACTCTGTATAGAAAGGTAAAATACATGAACTATTTCATAGACTTTGTAAACATTATATGTAAATAGCGTGTTTCAAACAATATGACAGATCAATCCCACAATGCAGCACAATGGCGATTACCAAGCCCTATTGTACAGTGACCTGCAAGCAAGCGAAACGGCAACTGCTAAGCCGCCTTTGAGTCAACTGTCATGAAAAGTTTATCAACTCTTCCTTAATGCAGGAACTATCTTTCTACAAAGTTTCATGTAGAACTTTGAGATATCTTTGTCACAGACAGACTGACAGTCAGAAAAGGCAAAAACATAACCTTCTTTGTGGAAGTAATAAATAAATGAAAGTAGGCAACAACAAAGCTGCAGCAACGAAAACTGCAGCTTGGATTGGGACCACAACAGCCTGACACAAACCATTCATTCTGTGACAGAGATTCTGAAGAACAAACATTGATTTACTGAGGAATCACCAACAGGAATATGATGCTTTGTTAAGATCAGCTGCTTCTCATTGGAATCCCACCTGTAGGACACTGTCATTAGTCTGCTTCGGCAATAGGTGACTGTGATTGGTCTGCTTTAACAACAGGGGATTGTGATTGGTCTGCTGTAATGATAAATGGCCATTGGATTTTTAGGAAGCCACATCCTTAAAATAGCACAGTGTTGAGTCACAACAGAGACAGTGGATTGACAGACTAACAGTTACAAGATGACACACTCAAACTCATTAAAGGATTGGCAAACTGAGCAAACACATGAAAAAGAAAAAGCACAACAGAGACCAAAGTTTCTGGACATATTAGTACATATTCGTTTTCTAGGACATATTAATTTAATATTGGGTGGGGTGATATTAAATTGCCCTACCCAGCTACTTAGCCATTTTCCCTAAAGGGGTTACACAAAAGACTCAGACTTACTGTGAGAGCAAACAACAGGAAGCCTTTTTATTACACAGCCTTTAGAGTGTAGCAAGCCCCAACATGATACCAACAGTATGACTTACCAAAAAAACAAAAAACATGTAAGAATTTTGTTTGTGACTAGCTCTCTCTCTCTCTCTCTCTCTCTCATTTCTTTGATAAAAGTGGCCCAAATAAACCTCTTTCGTATTTATTGGTTGCTATTATTAAACCATGGAGACGATAAATTAAGACGAGCAAGACAAATACCTACAATTTCTCCCGTCCGTACCTCGAAGTATTCAAACACTTAATTTAGCCTTGATTTGACTGGCGTAGTCCTGCGGTTAAGGTTCCTGAAGCGGACCCTCCTTGTTGTTGTGGGGCGGGGGTAAAGAGACAGGAGTAGTGGAAAAACAGTACCACAAAGTTAGGGAATACGTCTGTGACAAATGAGAGGTAACAGCGCCACACCTTTCAAACGATGGAACAAGACCAAGAAAGACTAAGTTGGACTTTGAGCGGAGACGGACATCCGAGGGACCAGGCGCTCTAGACGACAGAAATGTGCAGGACAACTACTGTGAATCTACAATACCAAGAATTGTCGGGTATCCCGCAACTGGACAACTTGAACTTCGCTTCGAGTCTGCTCTGTCAGGAGTCTAAGGCAGTAAACTTTTAAACAGGTATGTCTGTGGCTGTATCTATGGTAGTCTTGATGGTAATGCACTTGGTATCATATTGTCGCGTAAGCTTTAAGATACATTGTAATTTTCGCCATATTCGCTTTACAGACGAAGCAACTGGTGCCACATACGCACCACATCGACATGCATGTCAGCCTACATTGCAGAAGCGTTTCACTATGCCCACATTCTAACCACAGCACTTTCAGCATTATGTAGAATATAAAGATAACCGACAGATCAAGTGTTTTCCAGTAAACGTTCCGTACCAAAATGAAATTGTATCTTGTGCGCTAGTGTTACATTTGCATCCAGTCAAATCACTGTTTATGTAGTAGATAAGCTCGTCTAAATATTCCGCTTAGTAAGCAATAAGAAGTCAATCTAAAATGAAGAATAAATGTTCAAGATTCTGCTAAATGTGTAGGTCAAATTTAAGCAAATATGTGACACTGACAATGTCAATTCCTTAGCAGAAAAGGTCAGACCCCGTTGAACATTTATTGGGGCACTTTAATGCCAGGAAAGTCTGGTGCACTTAAAGACCATGTGATAACATGTATCATCACATTTTGCGTAAACTTGTGGAGTACATGCCAGCTCTTCCTCTCTCTGTGTGTGTATGCGTGTGTGTCATATGTCATATATTTATCAAGAATACACATGCAAACATGTTCAGGGTCTTATCTCATGATCAGATACATAATACGTTCTTCCTCCCGTTCGGGGATTTTAAAATGGTTTCCAATCTGAAATACTCCCTCTCTGAAAAACTTTGAGTTTTCGATAAATCAGGACAGACTGCAAATAAACACATCTACAAACGTTTTTATTACAAGTGATAAAGTGAACAGTTCCATCTGCGTCTTATCCTTCACCAGCTGTGAATGGCTCAGGTTACACGAACAGTTCTCTCATGGAATAGACTCAAAGCTGCCCAAAATGGCAGGGCTGCCAATCACCACTGCACAGATTGAGCTTTTAATGTGACAAACTGTTCTGGAGAATAATATCTTTCATTTGCACATATTTCCTTAGCCTTGTTCTGTGTCATATTTCCCTTTTACCCTGATAAACAGAAACTAAGAGAAATATTGTGATGCAGCTTATTTAACAAAGAATTCAAAGAACATTTAAAAAAGACATTTTACTTAATATTTATAAATGAATGAGATTAAGAACGACAAGTGGTTAAACAAGATACAGCTTACAAAACTTTCTTTGCGCGACAAGAACAACAGAGAACAAGAATGTAAAAAGGTTGATTTATGCTTGTATGTCGCTCAAAGCAAAGTTAATACAGAGGATCAGATGAACACAGCTTTGGGTCATGATAGTTTGGGTAGCTGTAGACTGTAGAGAGACACAAAGGATGTTACCTCTGCGAAAGGAAGTTTGACCATTCTGGAGAATATTCTCAAGTATGTAATTCTTTTCAGCAGGTCCCCAGCTGCAGTTCATTCGTTGATGGTATCAGCAGAGTAAGCCTCCAAAAGACGTGGACTTTCTGTCGGCTTCCCTTTGGTGCCCTCTGCTGGCTGAAGCAAGGAAAAGGGACGGAGCAGCCTGGAGAGGAATGGAGCCCCTGGTGCTGGAGGAAGGCATGGACCTAGTGATTGTTACACACTACAACCTCTCAGGGAGGGGGGCCTGTTCCCGTGGTGATGGCACCCTGAAAACCGCATTCCTGCTGGTGATCTGTGCCTTCATCGTTCTGGCGAACATGACGGTGCTTCTGGCCCTGTGGTGGAACAAGCGATTCCACAGCCGCATGTACCTGCTGATCGGCAACCTGGCGCTGTCCGACCTGCTGGCAGGAGTGGCTTACGTGGTCAACACCTTCACCTCGGGCCGCCGCACGTTCTTCCTGAGCCCCGCGCTGTGGCTGGCTCGTGAGGGGAGCATGTTCGTGGCCTTGAGCGCCTCCATCTTCAGCCTGCTGGCCATCGGCATCGAGCGGCACGTGACCATGGTGCGGCTGAGACCTTGTGAGACTTCCGGCCGGTGCAGGCTCCTGGGGCTGCTGGGAGCTTGCTGGGCGCTCTCTCTGCTCCTGAGTGCCCTCCCCAGCTTGGGGTGGAACTGCCTGGGCCGGCTGGCCTCCTGCTCCACCGTGCTGCCGCTCTACGACAAGAGCTTTGTGGCGTTCTGTATCATCGTCTTCACGGTGCTGCTGGCGGCCGTGGTGGCGCTCTACACGCGCATCTATCAGCTGGTGACGTCCAGCAGGCGGCGGGTGGTGAGGGGCCGGCCGTCAGAGCGCTCCCTGGCCCTGCTGCGCACCGTGGTGATCGTGCTGGGCGTCTTCGTGGTGTGCTGGGCTCCCCTCTTCTTGATGCTGCTGCTGGATGTGGTGGGTTGTAGCCCCTGGCAGTGGCCTGTGCTGTGCCAAGCCGACTGGTTCATTGCCCTGGCAGTCCTCAACTCTGCCCTCAACCCATTGATCTACACCTTGTCCAGTCGAGAGATGAGAGGCGCATTTCTGTACCTGCTGTGCTGCTGCCGGCCTCACAAGACGCCACACCCCCCAGACTCTCCTCTCACCCCTAACCCCACAGCTGGGGCACCCATGGGGAGGGGAGACCAGCCCATCCAGTGGGGGGGGACAGGTAGGACCAACATGGCCAGGGGAAGGTGCTGCCCCCATTAAACATCATTCACCATCACCAGTTCCCTCCTCACCTCCACCCCCCGAGCCCTTCCAACAGGGAAGGACTGCTGGGAAGTCGGATCTTCTGTTTCTGCTGGGAAGTTGGAGTTACACCACATTATCAGCCAGGAACAGAATCACAGCCAGGGGTCTTCAGCAAGGCCTTTACAGCGTCATTAGTTGGTCATGATCCTTGCCACAACCTTAGGAAGACCTGCCTGGTTGAAAGGTCTCAAACACACCACACTAAGGGGAAGTAGCCATCACCATTGGTGTTTGCTCATAGCATGTACAGAGCAAACCCAACAACAACAGAATAATACATGGATGACACACACGTTTCAGCCAGTAGGGGCTACTTGCCTCAGAGTCGATATCTTGTATATACAAGGGGAAACAATTTTCATCAAGGATGGCCTCCAGTTTTTTGGGGAATGAAGGAGATGAGAATATAGTTTGAGCACTTCCCAACTTTCAATGAAGGTTCAATGATGTTAAGATCTGGTAATTGTGGAGGTTATAGAAGGCTTTTGACCTCATCTTGGTGTTCACGGAGCCAGCCTTTAATTGTTTATCAGTGTATATGGGAAGCAGTCATGGAATGTGAGGAAATAATGAGGCAACCGTAGTCACCATATGGTGCACCTGGTCTTGTAAAATGTATGTATATTTGTAAGCCATTCGCCGATCATGCAGAGCAATCATCTGCCCAATCTCCCATGAGATGGCTGCCCCACACCATCAAAGACCATGTGACTCACATGAGATGGCTGCCCCACACCATTACAGACCATGTGACTACCATGAGATGGCTGCCCACACCATTACAGACCATGTGACTACCATGAGATGGCTGCCCACACCATTACAGACCATGTGACTACCATGAGATGGCTGCCCACACCATTACAGACCCCGTGACTCACATGAGATGGCTGGCTGCCCACACCATGACAGACCCTGTGACTCACATGAGATGGCTGGCTGCCCACACCATGACAGACCCTGTGACTACCATGAGATGGCTGCCCACACCATTACAGACCATGTGACTACCATGAGATGGCTGCCCACACCATTACAGACCATGTGACTCACATGAGATGGCTGCCCCACACCATTACAGATTATGTGACTACCATGAGATGGCTGCCCACACCATTACAGACCATGTGACTACCACAAGATGGCTGCCCACACCATTACAGACCCTGTGACTACCATGAGATGGCTGCCCACACCATTACAGACCATGTGACTACCATGAGATGGCTGCCCACACCATTACAGACCCCGTGACTCACATGAGATGGCTGCCCACACCATGACAGACCCTGTGACTCACATGAGATGGCTGCCCACACCATGACAGACCCTGTGACTACCATGAGATGGCTGCCCACACCATGACAGACCCTGTGACTACCATTAGATGGCTGCCCACACCATTACAGACCATGTGACTACCATGAGATGGCTGCCCACACCATTACAGACCATGTGACTACCATGAGATGGCTGCCCACACCATTACAGACCATGTGACTCCCATGAGATGGCTGCCCACACCATTACAGACCATGTGACTACCATGAGATGGCGGCCAATACCATTACAGATCCAGCACCATGTTTAACAGTTCGTGGCAGATAATTGGCCTCGTTTATCAAGTTGACTGAAGACTTCTATTTCAGTTTCTTCATAGGATCTGAACAGATTTCGTGTGTGCTGTGAGTCAATGAAAAAAAACGAGGTTCCTTTTCTTGCGTTTCTTTCATTATTTCATTTATTTGGATTGAACAAAAGAGGAATAAAATTACTTTTGGACAGTGATTGAATATTTTTATGATAATGCTTCAAATTATTATATAAAAAGTTCAATTTGTTCAACATTGAAAAATGTGATGCTTCATTTGTGCAATTTTCATTGTGGGTTTTGATTCAGTTAACACTTAATTTGATTTAGACTTTTAGTAACATTTTGAATTCAATACCACTGGCACCTTTAAAAGAAGATCAGCAACCTGTCAGGAATAACCCAGCCTTCAATTAGCCACACACTGCCCTGTGTGCTAAATGAAATTATTCAGATAACATGCGAGTGAATTCAGTTTCTATTCAGCACACAAAACCAAGTAGCAGTCAGACAGGGGCTCTTCAATTTTGCTGCCGTACCTGACACTGGTTTTATGAAAATAGATAAATAAGGCCCATTGTGTGTTGAAGGCTTCCTTTTGCTTTTTCTAATCGTAAACCCTTCCAGATGGAGGACACTAAGTAAAAGACCACTCCTCAGGCCATATTATTTTTTAACTTAGAGGTTCAGGGCTCTAATTTCTCAATGCTGGATATTTAAGCTTCTACATTCAATCGTAGGAAGAAAATGTACAATACTCGTGTATAAAAGAAAGCTGGTATTTTCCAATTGTTCATTCTCTTGATTTACACAAACTTTTAAGTATTCTGCCTTTAGGTGAAGTCTCATTTACATAAAAAGCACAATAAATGACTATTTGAAATGCCATGGAATTGTTATGAATTTCAATGTCTTCCAACATGGGGAAGTCAAGGAAGACTACAGTGGACCATAGCTTTAATTTCCTCCATCTTTCTAACTGATGTGATTATTTAATTCAACCTTAAAGGTTTAGTATAATAATAATAAATAAATAAATAATTTAGGTTTATAAAGTTATAAATTACATGTATATGTAATTTTTTTCACATTTGCTTGAGATCCTGTGTTCTGTCTGTCCTTAAAAATGCCTAATTTAGTTTTGTTGAGCTACTGTATTTTTGTTCTCAGTTTTATGCGTATGATTTTACTGCTCCCTGGCTCAACTTGTTTTACTGTTCGATATGTAAAGCAGAGACTATTGCCTGACTGGTTTTCAGCCTAAGGTTTGCAGCTACTGTACTGCTCACCAACATCCCAGCCAGCAACTGTGAAGTGGATCACCAGTGTCCCAGTCTCATTCTGTTAGCATTCCTGTAATGGGCACTACATCAGTGTGTTAGCATTCGGTATTTCTGACCCATGTATGTAAAATATGTATTTGGAATACAAAACAGTATTTTGTATTTTGAAATTGATTGTATTGGAAAATATTTTGTATGTAATATCTATCAAAATACATAAACGTTCTATATTTTGTATTTTAAAAACTCGGAAAATACTTTCACCCCAGATGCTACACATCATAACTCCATGTCATCAATATGGATACAGATGCATCTGAAAGCAAAGAATATGTCGCAACACGCCTTTGTCTTAAAACAAATGTAATCTACTTATGGAGCTTCCGCTGTAACAGTTTCTTTAAACCTAAACCAAAGTGTAACATTGTGATATAATTTAATCATCCTACTGTATTTGTCAAAACAATATACATAATAGCATCAACATTTATTTCACCGTCTTTGCTATGCAATGTTATCTTACTCCCTGTGCAGTCCACTCACTTTCTGTCATTTTCTATTATATTTGTGTGAGGAACCTACTTAGAGTTGTGTAAAACTTTTACAATTTCCTAATTTGGTTTGCTGTTCTTGGGTGTCAGTACAGGGGGTCCTCGACTTACGAACAAGTTCCGTTCCTACGACTTGTCATAAGTAGATTTTCGACGTAAATCGGAATTTATACCTGAATTATACCTAAATTAACACCTTAAGTCACTCACACTGTACACACAACACATGAAGGACATGTAAAATACAGTGATTAAATGAAACATTAATAAAAAAAAGATAGAACAATTTCTTATCTTTATTTCTGTGGTCGTATTTACGAACCAAACCGCTTAGATCGAAACTAGGTTTTTTTTTTTAAGTAATTTATGGGAGTGCGTCGTAACCACAAAACGACGTAACTCGAGACCGTCGTAACCCGAGGACCCCCTGTATATGTATATTTATAAGCTGTTTAGGATGAAATGAGGAAGGGGTTAATTGTTTTTGTCCAAAATTCTCTCTTTTTTTTGTCTTGAGGAATCTATTTGGTTAATTGTTGGGGTCCCACATTTTTTATTCTTTACTCTTTATATGTTTGGCTGTGACTGGCCTTATTTGTTAGATCATTTCAGAAAAAACGTGAGAACTGTGTGGAGAAATTTGGAAAAGGGACTTTTGGCGCCATGGTCAGCCATAGATGGGGATCCCTGCAAAAAACAAACGAGCAAGCAAGGTGCAATGTTTTTTTATCTTCCTTGACTGGAGAGAGCCTTTAGCCACATTTCTGTATGGAATGTTCCCCCCAAAAATTCTTCCTTTGTTGTATCCTCAATACTCCATTACTACCTCTGTAGAATTCTGAGGGATGTGCGAGTAGGCCGACTCCAAACCCCAGAGATCCAACAGCTTGCTTAACATAACAAAAAATACGCTTATGATAGGTTTAGGATTTATGCTAAAAAAAAAAAAAAAAAAAAAAGCTCAAGAGACTATCACATTTTATTGTTTGAAATAAATTACACAACATATTGCAAACATGAAACCTGCACGCGTTATTAAATTACTTTAAAAATAAAACTTATAATGGCTAAAAATTTCGTGTTTGAGGATGTGTGGAAGTCCGGGCGGTGGTTGGTGCAGCAATACAGTGGTCCCTCGTTTATCACGGGGGTTACGTTCTAAAAATAACCCGCAATAGGCGAAATCCGCGAAGTAGTCAGCTTTATTTTTTACAATTATTATATATGTTTTAAGGCTATAAAACCCCTCACCACACACTTATTACACTTTTCTCAGACAGGCATTAACATTTTCTCACATTTCTCTCTTGTTTAACCACTCTCAAAGTTCAAACCTTCGTAGATTTTAAAAAAATAAGTACAGTATTATAGAATGAAACCGAAGATCAAAGCTGTTTTCAGGCCCAAACATTTATTTGAGAAATAAAAATATAAACGTTTTCCATATACATAAACATGATAGCTTTTAGAAACAAATTTAATTTTAATGATCAACCTACGAGGATGGACACACAAGAAATTTATAGTGATTCGCGCGTATTTCACAGTTCCTTTGACCGTGCCTGTTCGTCCTGGCGCCGCTCCGCTGTAGCGTCTTTTTCCACTGAAGGACTTTGAGAAGGTGTCATTTGTCGAGTGAAGACCATAGTTATGGGTAGTTGTTGGCGCCGTTTTTTCTTCTGGTTGAAAAGATTCTTATAAACAGACATGCCACCTTTGATTATATTTGAGAACTGTAATGAACAAAACATCAAAGGGCAAGCTGAACACATTCTGTACTGTACAGGAGACACGGCATGGAGGAGATTGATTGACTAAGGGACTGTAGACCATTGTCAATCAGGACGCATAACACAATGCGCGTTCATACGCTGTAAAAAAAGAAAAAAAAAAAAAAAGCATGCAAAATTGCACTAAAAAAAAATCCGCGAAACAGCTAGACCGCGAAAGGTGAACCGCGATATAGCGAGGGACCACTGTATATTCCTATCACCTGCAGAGAGGAATTGCTTGAACTACATACACAGCGATGGTGTATGGAAATTTTTAGGTGCTTAAAAGTACATATTTTACTAAAATTAACTCATTTTAATGCCGTTTCCCATGTTACGCATTCCTTAAAACTGTTATGTCCACAGGTCATGGGTTACTCCATGACAGATATTTTAGTATTATTTGAAAAAAAGTTTGTATTACTCACAGACCAAATATTCTGCACAAAAACATGATAAGATCAAAATCCAAAAGTAATTTTGTGGGGGAACCCATGGCTCAAAAATTTGAACTTGCTCCCGGGTTTTTGGACTCCAGACTGTAGCACTCTGTTGTCCATAGCCTATTGCCATGGAGGAATTGGTCCTCCAAACATGGAGAATAGGCCAAGTGGGAATGTGATGGATTGACACATTTCTCCAATAGGTTGCCAAAACTGTAACTAATGAACATTTAAGAGTGTTTTACATGGTTAGACCTGAAGATGCATATTCAAAACCATTCCTGCACCCTGCTCTGGTGTGTGTGTGTTTGTGGGTGGGGGTGGGGGGGGGGGGGGGGGGGGCTCCACCATTAATATATTTTTGTATTTTCAGTATAAAAAATTTTATTTTGATGTATTTAGGCGGGTGTTTTTTATCTTATGTGCATACCTTTGGAGTGTTTTGTATCAAAATACATGTTGAAGTATTTCTTCCCATCCCTGGTTATGGCTTTTGGAAGTGATTGGGAAAATATTAACATCTGAAATATTAAAACACTTAGGGCCAGATTTACTAAAGGATTGTGACTGGTGTCAGGTGTAAAGCAGCCGCTAAAACATCTCTGTATTTATGTATGAATTACTAAACAGTCGCAATAGGTGAAAATGGCTATTATGATGGAATTTGTGGGGATATGTCACTTTGCGACTGTTCTCTTTACACATAGTCAAATCTGTTCATGCATATGCCTGGGGTGAAGGCGCTAAAACAGGGTGGAGATTTTTCAAATGAGGCCAATTAAGTTTTCAATGTAATTTGCTAAACTGTACAGTAACTGCGACTCCTGTCTTTTCATGGGAATTTTTACAATTTCTGAAAGGAGATGGAAATTTTGCACCATCCAAGAATTATCCTCTTTCAGTTAACCTAACAGCAAATACTAATGTGGTATTACACAGGTTACACAGTCACAGGGTAATCGCACTACTGGAGGAACTTGATCCACGCACCAAAAGATCAAATTCTCTGCTGGCTGTGGTGATGCAGTTGTTAACTTTACATGTCCTCGCATCCAGATCTTTTCAAAGTATAGTTGCGTGGCTTACAGGTGCATCATACAATGCACAAGTGTTCAGAAATAGAAAACACACAGATCCTATGAATGTACAGGTTTTGTGTAATAAAAAACAAGTAATCACAAATGTTGTTGCAAAGCACAATTTCATGTCACAACAGCTTTATTTTCAGGAAGAAGAGAGTGAGAGGATGGAACCAGCGGAATGTGCTAGTTGCGCTGTAATAACCTTATTCCAATCGTTCTTCATATTGTTGCTGTTGTTAGACCACCAGTTGTGTTTTTTGCTGTTATGTTGAGGGAAAGCTTTTTGTATACCACCTAACATTATGCCATATTTTCTTTACTTCCTATACCGTTCGTTTTGTTTGCTTATGTTGTTTGTACATTAATTTTGAATATGATATCACTCCAAAACATTATTCTCTCAATTGGTGTTAAATTCCTGTTCTGTAATATGGCATTATTGAATCTGTGCCTTATTGGCCATTGCATCTATTACCCGATCACAAAATGTAATGACCTGCTCAAACCTTAGGCTACACAGAGAGAGACATCTGCCGCTATACAACACCAAAGAAGGCTGTCAGGGCCAGATTTATAAAGGAATAGTCACAGCACAAAAATATTAGCCGTGTGGTAACTCTTGTGGTTGCTAAAATATTAACCACTGATTTAGTAAGACTAGTAATAAAAAAATTCAAACGCTCCTATTCAGCAATTTTGAGGTCAGAGATGGCAATAAAAAGGACCAGATATGGCATGCTTACAGATAGCAAACTGCAGTCATGCCATCTGCTCTTTGGAAGTCCATGGTCTCACCATCTGCACTTAGATTTTTTTTAGTGCACATTGACATTCTCCTTATGGTAACCTGGTTGTCACACGATGGTATGAGGGGAAAGAGATTGTATTTGCACTTTCAGTTCAACATATTTACATTCCAAGAGAACTGGATTCTGCAATGCTATTAAATATAATCGGGTCAAGTGTGTGTCTGATCCTCACATATAAGCTTACATATTCTGCTAAGGTTTATTGGATAGTGTTACGCTGTGCACACGGGATCCAGAGCGGCGACCATAGCCGTAACAGTCCCCCCCCCTTTCAGCCAAAATGACAAAACTACCAATCCCATACACCAATAATCACATACAAAATTCATGCAGTTTAGTTTTGTATTTTTGCCCAGAAGCCATCATGCACTCCTACTGTTTTTCTCTTTTTTTTTTTTTTTTTTTTTTTTTTAAAAAAAAAAAAAAAAAAAAAAAAAGCCAAACTACATCTAAGAAAATGAATCCCTAAAACCCAAATCTTTGTATGAGCATAGGAGCCAATCTCCAGGGCCATGAGCACAGCACACACATGTCTTGTGCTCCCTGGAAGCTCCTAAATAAGCACTAATTGCTTATTTTGCTAATTGCTAATTGCTAATTGCTAATTGCTAATTGCTAAAAGCACAAACCCAACAACCACAGCCAAACCCCCTCAGGCTCCACTCCGAGACAAAGCGTCCGCAATCACATTATCTTTCCCGGCTATGTGTTTAACCACCAACCTGTAGGGCTGAAGTATTAGGCTCCACCGGAAAACACGGGCATTTGTCCTTTGATATTTTGCCAAGAAGGAGAGAGGATTGTGGTCAGAATAAACCACAACATCCCCCACAACACTTGACACATAGATCTCCAAATGCTGGACCGCCAGTCACAAAGCCAAAGCCTCCTTCTCTATAGTCGAATAAGCTTTCAGGTGCTGGTTCAGCTTTTTGGAATAGTAGGCCACAGGCCTCTCAACCCCATCTGTCCCAACCTGGAGGAGGACCGCCCCCACACCAACATCACAGGCGTCCACTGCCATGCAGAAAGACTGTTGAAAGTCAGGCACAACCAACACCGGCTCACTTGACAGAATGGCTTTGACACAATCCAGGGCAACCTGGCATGCTTCAGTCCAAACCCATTTGGTACCTTTCTTCAGCAGGTCAGTCAGAGGTGCCGTAACTGTAGCAAAGTTTGGAACAAATCTGCGATAAAACCCACACATTCCGAGAACCCACATTAACTGCCGGCGATTTTGAGGCACAGGGAAGTTCAAAATGGCCTGCACCTTAGCAGTCCGAGGAAGCACCTGACCTCGGCCAACCCGATAGCCCAGATACGTCACCTGACCTTTCCCAAATTCACACTTGGGAAGGTTCACCACCAGGCCAGCCTCGGCCAGGCGCTGAAACAGAGATGCAATCACCCGCACATGGTCCGGCCAAGTACCACTGTAAACCACAACATCATCGATATACGTGACAACATCAGGCAGGCCTGCTGTCACTAAATTCATTAGACGCTGAAATGTCGCGGGTGCATTTTTCATACAAAAAGGCAGAACCCGACAACGATAGAGAGCACCCTGGGTGACAAAGGCCGACACCTTCCTAGCATGAGGACCTAGAGGGACTTGCCAGTATCTCTTCAAAAGATCGAAGTTGGACACAAACTGAGCCCCTCCTATTCGATCAATACAATCCTCAATGCGAGGTATAGGTTATGCATCAGTCTTAGTCACTGCGTTTATCTTACCGTAATCGATACAAAGGCGGTGAGCTCCCCCCTCCTTGGCTACTAATACCACCGGAGAGCTCCACTCACTTACCCCATGCTCAATTGCCCCAATCTCCACCATATAGTCAAGCTCCTGCTGCACGATTTCCCGCTTCTGTGGATTCAAACAGTAAGGATGCTGCTTAATGGAAGCAGCCATCCCCGTGTCAACTTCATGGGCCACAAGGCCTGTTAGCCCAGGGGTATCCTTAAATATCTCTGGGAAAGATTCCACCAGTCTCACCACGTCATCAACCTGGGATGGTTCCAAATAATTCAACTGCTCCCTCAGCACTCTCCGAGCCAGAGTGTTCTGGAGCTTTGCACTCACGGGCTCAGGAAACGAGGCCCTAGGCCCCTCACCCTCCCCATCAGGATCAGGTGGGGCCACAACACACACAGGAGCCATTGGAGAATGGCCCTTGTACCGCTTCAACAAATTGACATGACATAAACAAGACTTCACTGTCCGGGGGTACTAACCACATAGTTGCAGGGTCCCACCAGTTTCTGAATAGCATAGGGTCCTTCAAACCATACACCCAGTTTCCCACTGCCCATCAGCAACAATAACAGCACTTGGTCCCCCACATCAAAAGAACGAGGCTTAGCTCTCTTATCATATTGATGTTTCATCCAGACCTTAGCAGCAGCCATGTTATTCTGAGCAATCTCACAAGCAGCCTGCAACCTATTCGTAAAACGTGCAACATACTGCAAAGTGTCCTCAGGGCCCTGACTCTCCACCAAACGTTCCTTAATCAGACATAAAGGTCCACGGACCTCATGGCCATAAACTAGCTCAAGAGGAGTAAATCCGGTTGACTCGTTCACAGAGTCCCGTACTGCAAACATCAAAAAGGGTATAGCCACATCCCATTCGCTGGGAAACTGTTTGCTGTATGCCCGCACCATTTCCTTCAGGGTCTGGTGAAAACGCTCAATTGGACCCTGGGACTGAGGGTGTTATGCTGAGGAAGTCACTTGCTGTATACCCAGCTTATGCATAACTGCCTGGAACACAGTGGACGTGAAATTACAACCCCCGTCAGACTGCACCTCTTTCGGCAACCCGTACCGTGTGAAAAATTGGGTCAAACAGTCAACAACTGTACTGGCCCGTATATTGCGCAATGGCACAGCCTCAGGGAAACGAGTGCTTACATCCAGAATGGTTAGCAGGTACTCATTCCCCTTCTTTGTTTTAGGTAAGGGCCCCACACAATCCACCATCACATGGCAGAATGGCTCAGAAATAACAGAGGGCAGCTGTAGGGAAACAGGTGGAGGTGCATGGCGGAGTTTCCCTTCCCGCTGACACACATCACACGACAGACAGAATTTCACCACATCTCCCCTCAACCCGGGCCACCAAAAATGGCGCCCAATCTTGGTCAGGGTTTGGCGCACGCCACAATGGCCCGCTACTGGCCCCTCATGTGCCATCCGAAGCACACTGTCCCGATATGCTGCTGGCAACACAACCAACACAATTCCAGTCCTCTGCAGGTTGCTGGGGAGGCCTCCACCGCCTCATCAGTACTCCATCCTGCAAATGGTATCCCCCAATCGCCACGGCCTCTACAGCCTGAGCTTCTGCTAAAACAAACGCCTCCTTCAAACCAGGGTCTGCCCGCTGAGCTCCGACTAACGCTTCTCGACTCAATTGAGGATTTTCCTGTACCTCCTTCAATGTGCTAATGAAAGTTTCAGACAAGCCTGCTAGTGGCTCCACCACATCCTGTGGAGGCAGGACCTGGTGGACTTTAGCTTGGGCACGAGTCAACTGTACAGTTGGCCAACAGTAACTGAGCTGACAACCAAGTCAGACTGCAAATACACATCACACGAGGAGACCATACCAAATTCCCCTCCTAGGCCCGCCAGAAGGACTCCTTTACTGGGAGAGGAAGGGACAGTCAGGTCCATAGCCTCTGCTAAAAGCAGTGACTGAGCTGCATCTGTATCCCTCAGAATACTAATTAGCACCTCCTTGCCACCTTCAGTCACTGACACACTGCCTTGGGAGATAAAGGCATCATAAACATCATCAAACAACAACCATTGCTGTTGGGCCCTTGAGCAAGGCCCTTAACCCTACATTGCTCCTTGGCTAGTCTAATCAACTGTAAGTCGCTTTGGATAAAAGCGTCAGCTAAATGATGATAATGTAATGATAATGTAAACATTAAGACAGGCTTTAGCAAGCACTATTTGCTTCTCAGACTCACAGCCATGCAAAGGCGCAGTTGCTGGCATCACCAGTTCCACTCCAGATGCCTCGTCCCTAGGACACCCCGGGCATTGAGACCTAATGTGCCCTGGCTTTTTACATCCATGGCACATAATCTCCCTGCTACCATAAGAGCTACCGCAGCCCCTAGGTGCAGAGTGGTTAAAATGTCTCTGACCAGGCCGCTCTAGCCTGGACCCAGGGAAACCTAACCGCCCAGCAGCAGGACCCCTTGACGGCCCTACAGGATCACCCTGAGGTTTCCTAACCTCAGACCCACTGCCTTCGCCCGACCTTAGCTTATCAGGGCCTCCTTGCCCAGTCGTACCACGATGAATCACCTCATACTGATCAGCTAACTCTGTGGCTTTTTGTGCTGTCCCCACCTGGTTCTCTGCAATATATACCTCCAACTCCCGAGGCATAACATCTCTGAGCTGCTCCAGTAAGATCAGGTCACGGACGCCCACATAGTTACTTCACAGCTGACCCAATGTTAAATGATGGCTCAGAGTCTACACCTCTTTCCCAAGGCCCCCTCTCATTAGCCAGCCTCAATTTCTCCAGCTCAAACTGATGTTCTAACTGAAACTTCTCTAGCTCATAACAATGGCCAGGCTGCTCCTTCTCCAGCTGAGTCTGGCACTCAAACTCTGCGTCCTGCTCAGCCCACAGCTCCTCCAAATGCAATGCCTCCCTCAACTGGTCAGGTAACTCCTTCTTAGTTATGCCATCTGGTACAGTCAAATCCTTACACTCAGCTAACTGCTGCAGCTGGGGCTTTGTCATATATCGAAACTGTCCGCAAGGTGGCAGCTCCAGCTGCTCCTCTGCACCAGCCGACAGCAGGCTCATCGTAGCCACCGCAGAGACAATCCACCCACCACGCTGCTCACAAACACAAGGGAGAGTGCTACCTTGTGTGTTTCAGGGGTGCTGCTTCCGCGGATAGCCACACCACTTGTACAACTGGACCTATGCCCAACACAATGTGCACTAACAAGTGAGGTGTCCCCCCAGGACACCAACCGACTTGAGCTGGCCACCACGATAACAGGCGAAATCACAAATGCTGGAAACAAACCACAACACCACAATGCAACTTACACTGCAAGAAACTGATCCTGTGTGCACTACAGAAACTGATCTCCTTCATTGGGCATAACAATAGAAGTGCAACTGCGCCCCAATATTTGCATCACCTGTTGGCAACACAAATTCCAGCAAACAGCAAGCGGTTCCTAAATGCCACCCCAACTACGCCACACACCACACAACATAGTATTTTAATTCACACAGAATATTACAAAGTTACACCTAGCCTTGCCTACACTATGGTTGTCTGTAACAAGACACCCAAACCCTACCAAGCTACAACTATGCTCAATTAGCACCAGCTAGCTAGCTTACGAGGCGAAGCCGCTCCCCTCAAACCAAGCAAACGTTCCTGTAACTGCAGGTGCATGTACGGCTCGGCTACTCCGAGTCCTGGGCCAGCACACCCGAGGAAACCTACCAAACCTGGCGATGTGCAGGCCAAACCCCAGTACTGCTAACCCTGTGCACAGGGATAGTTTGCTAGCAAAATGCTAGGCCTAACTTCTAACACTCCTTATAAATACTAATAGAGAAGGAAGGGAACGAGCTATCAACCACAGACTTTGAATGCTCAATTGTAAATCAGTTTTTAAAATGGATTATATAATGAGTACTCATTGGTTGTAAACTAAACTACTAGGGATCCAATGTTTCAGTACTTCCTGCTTATTTGCAAACCAGCAATGAAATTACATTCAACTCAGCTAGTACAAAGCTAAGGCTAGTGGTGATTTTAATGCTAACTAGCTTTTAGCCAC
This sequence comes from Albula glossodonta, assembly GCA_019788955.1. Classification (NCBI taxonomy): domain Eukaryota; kingdom Metazoa; phylum Chordata; class Actinopteri; order Albuliformes; family Albulidae; genus Albula; species Albula glossodonta. The sequence continues at coordinate 609,947 of JAFBMS010000769.1, forward strand.
AATGCTAACTAGCTTTTAGCCACAATGCTAACTTGAATTAGCAACAATGCTAACTTGAATTAGCAACAATGCTAACTTGAATTAGCAACAATGCTAACTTGAATTAGCAACAATGCTAACTTGAATTAGCAACAATGCTAACCAACAATTAGACTAGTAAATCCCCACACTGATTTACAATATCATATACATCCATAGAGCTGGGATCCCGGGAGAGCCCCCAATTGTTACAAGCACGCATAGGAAGTCAACTGTAAGCCCACCGCAGTTATAGGCCTCCGATTGCTAGGGGTAAACCTCCCATGCCACTCCGTAACATTCCCTGCACACCTCTCCTAGACCCCTGAAAGATATCCTCCCAAAGTTTTATCCTGGAGATGGCAGCCAACAAAGTCAAAGGTGCTTACCAAGTCCAGGCGCCACAAACCCCTCAGCATGTATCTCTCAGGTCCTCAGCCAACTCCAGCATGCAGTCTTCCACTTAGACAGGCCAGCTCAGCCTGTTTTTCTTTGTTCAGAAGTTTTGGATGTTTTCCTAAAATTTAGCTGCAGTCCTTCTTCCACAGTTGGTCTCCAGGTGGTGGCATATGAGTACTGGCACTCTCTGTTCTCTCTCTCCTTCTCTTCTCCAGACTACCATCTTCCACCAACTTTATACCTGCCAGCACTCAATCACTCCGCCCCCTTCCCATGAGACCCAACCAAACATTTAAAGGCACAGGTGCACCTTTCCATGACTCAATTCTCCATCTCCATCTCAATCCCAAGAATAAGTACCACCACCAAAATATTCTGCAGCTAACCACAAAATAACTATTTATTTATCTTTAATTATAACGACTTAATACGAGACTTAAGGAGGCAACCCTACATGTGCACACGGGATTCAGAGTGGCGACCATGGCCGTAACAATAGCAAAGTCCATAATATCCCTCTTTTTTTTTTTTTAACAAAAAATCTATAAAGTTTATATCATAAATATTGAATTTTTATCATTTTTTTCCTTACATCCATGAAGACCCGGGCTGCATTCCAATCCAAAATAAAATACTCCCTTCACTTATTCCCTCCGATTGAGTGAGCCCTTCAGTGATGTAATAGGCGAGGGAGTCCTTCCCGAGTGAGGAGGAGCAATGGAGGGAGGGGTTAAGGCCGTTTGAATTGAAACAAACTTGCGTGTCTTCCATACTTTGCATTCCTTCACAAGCACTGTATTGCAGCGAAACTGTCGTTCCAGTGACCATGGAGATGGCTTACTTCTGAATGCGGGCTGCGGTGCCGATTTCAGTTCAACTCTCCACCGCATAATTTATGTGAAGATGGAGAGAGTTCTCTCCAGGCCGCGTTATGTAACTTAACTAGTAATATAGTTTGTCAGCGAAGATACATGTTAACTCCCCATGCCAAATTCCCTTATATTTTACAAAGGGAGTCTTCGTAAATTTTGTTTTTAAATTTGTTACTTCCAAGGTAACAAGAGGATGATATCCAAATAAGGTGAGGAATTGCATTTGACTACATAATCGCTGCCCCCTTTTTGAGGTGTAGCAGTTGTCCTTTGCTGAAGAGAACAGACTGTAAGAATTCGAATGTTGTAATAAAACGATGCATTGATTTGTGCTGTTCTCTGTGCTAATTGGCCCATTAAAGGTGGCTGTGAGCCACACTGAGCCCAAAGCACCCCTGAGGACCGCAGAGTCTTTTCTAACTTAGCCCAGAGGTGGGAAATGTTTTCATTATTGCATTAATGTTCTGCATTTTTTATTCTACTTCAAAGGAGAACAAACGAATGTGTGTTATGGGATCATTTTTGCAGTGTGAGTTTCGTTTAATCACAAAATTTAAACTAATTTATATAAAGTATGAATTACTGTGATGTTCTTCACAGGGGGTAGGAAATCCCCTGGGGGCTTGTGCAGCTGGTAGGCACAGTGTGTTCTCAGCAGTAAGACCAAAACACATCAATATTGTCTTAATATTTATGTCCAGAATAGTTCAAAAATAGTATCAAATGCATTTATTTGCATATAATTCACAAAAATGAAAATACACCGAAAGAGAACAAGAATAAATAGATATTCCAAGGAACAAAAAAGACCAATCCAGGCTTTTGGCATAACTTGTTTAGCTTGTTTATTATTTTTGTGTTTATTGCATAGGGAAACATACTCACTTCCAGTATTGTAGTTCTGAGCATATGCTAAAAGCAGTGACTGAATATAATGTTATAATCAAATATTGTCAAAGATATAAAAATCCCCCCCCCCCCCAGCCCACATATCAGGAAAAAAATGAAGGAAAATCAGCTGTCTGGTATCTTATTTGTCACCTATTGAAAAAAAACAATTCAACAGTAATATATTTTTGCCAGTCTGTGATATTCCAGTCCATTCTGTACGGAAGCAGGTCATTGAGCTCCACATGCTGTTTTCTGGGTCTGTGCAGCAACCAAGCAATGAATGCTAAACTATTGTGGAAATATCGGTATGATTCCCTTTCATCTTCTCCCCAACTAACCCCAACATAATGTGTAATGTAAGTCATGCTCCAAAAAAAAAAAAAAAAAAAAAACCATACCACAATGAAAACACTTTTTGAAACACGTTTTTAGTTGATAACAATGTCTCATTGAAAATAACCTTTTTAATCATTTAGTCAATAATCAGTAGGCTTACTTTGAGCAACGCTAATAATCAATCCATAGCTCCATTGTGACCCTAAGGATGTCTTTCGACTGGTAATAGTTGTTAAAGCCTGGTAAGGTTTGGTTGTAAGCTCTGTTTCATAGTAACAGTTCTCCAAATGTAGGCACTCTGAGAAGACGAGTGTAACAAGACAAGTTTCTCTTCAAACGAACAGACACAGTTTGTATCTTGTAAATGAAAAGGAATGGAGACTGTGTTCCGTGACAAACAGATTCATGGTTGAAGCATGTGCGTGCTTTTTAAAGGGGTAGAGGGTCCGTATCTTAGAATATGAGCAGAACTAAGTAGCAGATGTTACTCCTCGCTCAGGAGACTGTGCGTTCACTCCACGTCTTTTCTCATCTTTTCTCACTCTTAAAAACAAAACATACTCTGTTGATATAGCAACACCGTTGCGCTAAAATGACTTTTCAAAAGCTTTGAGGGAGAAATACAAAAGTCAGAAGTTATTATGATGGAGGAATATAATTAATTTTTTAAAAGGAGTACCTACAGTCCTCTTTGCTGACTGGTCAAAACTACTACAATCATGACAATACCCATGGAAAGAACTTTAGTTGCATAAGAGAACATAACATCAACATCAGCACACTTTACCCATTACCAAAGGTACAGTCGATAATGCCATGGAAACCATCTTATCATGGATCTTTTCCGTCCTTTTACTTATGTACCAGGTTCAGTGACTGCTGCAATTCTGAAGAACGTAGTTTCATTTTGAATGAGTTTCCAGAAATCACCGTTTACCTGAGTTAAATTTAGAATGATTGTTGAGTGTGTGTTACTACAATGTCTGTATAGAGAATTTCGTTCAAAATAGTTTTCACAAATTAAATAAATTGCTTTCTGGATACATGGTAATTGTTCACTGGCAACTGTTGTCAGTTTCCTTGAGAAAATTTTCTGCAAACTCCATAACTAGATGAGAAATTGTAATAAGTATTCCCCCTGCTCCCTACCCTACCTGCCCCCTGTGCCCTGCTCCTCACCCTGCCGTACCCCGCTCATACATGGTGAAGCTCCATCTGTGGGTGAGATGTGGGGTGAGGCGCCATCTGAAGGGTGCCATGTTCCGGCCAGGGAGAGTGCAGGAGCATGTGACGTGTTCCTGCTAACATTTCAAAGACCCTCTTGATTTTTCATCTGTTGAATCACGTTCCTGTCATCTGAAAAATTGTGTTTCGCAATGATTCAATTCAGGGAATTTACAAGTCAGTTATTGAATATGAGTATTTTGGATTTTAATGACTTCCTATTAAAAAGATTCCCTAAATGAATTGAGTAACATTCTTGCATATACAGATGTGATGATGCTGCCAATTCCTTTTACCTATATTACCTTATCTTTTTGGCACACTTTCACCTTTATAGCTTCCAGCGTACAAACATGAAAAATACACACAATCTTATTCATTCATACTTATTCGTAGTAATTCTTAAATTTTCCAATTTGGGCAAAGAAGTAGATGTGATAAATGTTCACTTACTGTTAAATAAAACCTTTAAAATTATCAGCATGTCAAATATAAGATGAACAGTTATGGCCCCTGTTCAAAACCAATGCAAAACCATACATTTTCTGTGGTTTTCATACATGAGGCCTACATGTTGTGATAGCTAAAATTAGACCAATACCATTGCTGAACATTCCATTGTAGACAGTGCAAAGAGATATTTTCACTACCATTTCATTTTTTAAGAAAGTTTTACAAATATGGTATGGCAAAATATTTGAACTAAAAATGTACATCTTACATTTTACAGACACAATTTGTACACCTTACAAAATGTACATCTTTAAAACATAGACATGCGTACATACACACAAACACATGCACACATATACAGTTGACCCTCCCACATCGCGGCTTTCCACATCGCGGCGAAGATTTTTCGCGGTTTGGCAACAATTAAATGGGAATTTTTTGGGAGCTTTGTGGCCTTGTGCGGGAAACCACACAGCACTGCAAATGTAGCAGTCGAAAAGTAAAGAAAATATTAAAAAGTTTAGTAAGTCATAAATACATAAAATAAATGTATAACGTTAATGAATTTTATCGTTTCATACCATAAATATATACACAGTGTTTATGTGGTTTTTCCACATCGCGGGGGGGCTGAGCCCCTGACCTCCGCGAAGTAGGAGGGTCAACTGTACACACAAGCATACGCACCCATACGCATGTACAAATACTCACACGTACACTCATGCTCAGAGCAGGAGAGTGCAGGGGGTTTGGATCAGCTCAGCGCTCAGAGCAGGGGAGTGTTTGGAAAAGAATAAGCTATTCCTGATGCCTCACCATCAGCCCTGCCATGACTGGAGGGTGGAGCAGTTTGCTAAGGAGGGTGGAGTGTGAGCAGTTTGCTCAGGGGGGTGGAGCGTGAGCAGCTTGCTCAGGGGGGTGGAACATGGGCAGTTTGCTCAGGGGGGTGGAACATGGGCAGTTTGCTCAGGGGGGTGGAACATGGGCAGTTTGCTCAGGGGGGTGGAACATGGGCAGTTTGGTCAGGGGGGTTGAGCATGGGCAGTTTGGTCAGGGGGGTTGAGCATGGGCAGTTTGCTCAGGGGGGTGGAACATGGGCAGTTTGCTCAGGGGGGTGGAGCATGGGCAGTTTGCTCAGGGAGGTGGAACATGGGCAGTTTGCTCAGGGGGGTGGAACATGGGCAGTTTGCTCAGGGGGGTGGAACATGGGCAGTTTGCTCAGGGGGGTGGAGCATGGGCAGTTTGCTCAGGGGGGTGGTACATGGGCAGTTTGCTCAGGGGGGTGGAGCGTGGGCAGTTTGCTCAGGGGGGTGGAGCATGGGCAGTTTGCTCAGGGGGGTGGAACATGGGCAGTTTGCTCAGGGGGGTGGAGCATGGGCAGTTTGCTCAGGGGGGTTGAGCATGGGCAGTTTGCTCAGGGGGGTGGAGCATGGGCAGTTTGCTCAGGGGGGTGGAACATGGGCAGTTTGCTCAGGGGGGTGGAGCATGGGCAGTTTGCTCATGAGAGTGGAACATGGGCAGTTTGCTCATGAGAGTGGAACATGGGCAGTTTGCTCAGGGGGGTGGAGCATGGGCAGTTTGTTCAGCCCCACACCCAACACCAGGCCAGACACTTTGATTCTACCCCTCACTTAAAGTAACTGGAAACTTAAACAGTGAACACACTGAACTATTTATCCTTCATTCATATTCATTTATTGGGATGTCTTCCTCCTTCTCTCAGACTAACTTTGGTCAACACCAACACCAGTTGCAACAGCGATTCAGCACTTCACACAGAGAGGAAGGAAAAGGTGCTCTCACTTTAAACACTTCAGTTTGTACAGACAAAACTGGTATTGCATATTATTATGTTTTCACAAAAAATGCAGGCCTTAAGATAAGGTAAGGAGAGAGTATTCATTGAAAACAAGAAATCAGTACAAAAGCCAAGCGTTGTCACTTATGAACAGAAAAAAATTGACAGGGAGACAAAAATTCCTCCAAAAGAAATACTGCTTCTTCAGAAGTTGCATTAGAATATCCAAAAATGAAAAATATGCTCATATTATTTCTCATTTCTCCAAGCAGTTGTTTAAATTTTTTTTTAAAAAAGGCTTTCTATTTGAGTAAAAATCTTAACCGTAATGTATTTATTAACTGGATAATAATAATCATTCACACATGCAGCATTTTTTTGTTTTTTTTTTTGTGCAGAAATGTTGATTACACCATAAAAGAGAAAGTAATGTTCTTAATTATTATTGACTCGTTATTGTCATTATCTTTTCCCAAAGGCAAGGCACATAATGTGGTACATGAATTATCGTGCAAAGTAGATTTGGAACGGGAAGGGACAGGAAGGAAGTGGATGGAAAAGGAGGAAATCCACCAGCACACACTGCAGGGCATCATGGGAAGGAGGTGGGACCGTGAGAGACTCTATCATGCAGTTCCCTCACCATTATGCTGCTCAGTACTGCTGAAGCCACTGGGTTCTCTTTGAAATCCCCATGCACTTATCTCAGGACAGCTATAAAACGACATACATAAAACATCTTATACCAGCTTCTTACAGGTTGTGTTCCATTAACAGACGCGGGTGTAAATTGCGATCACTGACAATTTTCGAAAAAGTCCGCTGTTGCGAAGCCGTACCCAAAGCAAAACCTAACCAGCACGTGTGGATATGATTCTCCTAATATTTTTGGCCATATATATGTATATATTTATACATATGCATAAGTTTCCGTGTTTGATATGCATCACCTATTATGCAATTCTGACAGATAAAGGAAAGGAAGACTCTATGTTAGGGATGTGGTGTGGGACTACGCAGTCACTTCTCACATTTCACACAAAGCAGAATAAAGTGGACAAGCTGAGGCACTTTTCATGGCTTTAGTCTTTTGGGTTTGGTGTTTGGTTAAGAACTCTCAGTTCTGACCACGTTTTTGTGTGCTCTCATACCAACCTCACTATGGACTCTTCTTCCCATTTTAGTTTTCAAAAAAAATGCACCTACCTGTCTATGTCTATGTCATACCTGTCTATGAAGGGGGTAACCGACAAATAGGGGGACATACTCAAGATTTAAGAGACCATATTCTCAAACCCTGCCCCCCCCCAATGCCAGACCACCAGTGTGCTCATTCACTCATCCATCTATTTACGCATGAAATCTGTTTGCTTTGAAATCTGCTACCCACAATTCCCTCTTACATTTTTTACACAGAAAATATGCTTGAACAGATCAGGTAATGACAGGGTTGAATTAGAAACCTGGGAATTTCTCATCTTTAGTCACACACAAACACGTACATAAAGGAAATGTTCTCAAGATCAGTACAACAGAGTTAAATTAATTCCGATCATACCGACATTTTAAAGTAACCTCGATACCCTGCTATCAAGAACCACGCGATTCTAGTATCTGCTATAAAAACCTAAAAAAAACACCTTATCTCGCAGTGTTTCAAATGCTACGCCAAACATGATAAAAAAATAGCTGCTGAAGAAGAAAACAAACCTTAAAGTAGTGCAATGTCTTTCATTTCCAATGGCATTTAAACAATATACAATAAAGGAAAGTGTTTCTCTTGTATACCAACTTCTGTAGCACTTGTGCATAGAAACATAAACCCACTGCATCTACTCTAAACCTGTCTGTGAAATCTGGAAGAGTAAGTTTACTAGAGGCGTATATGCATGTTTTAAAGTACAGGATACAATGGAGGGTTAATTTCTCTTCTACGAGGGAAAAATTAATTTGAGCTGATTTTACATGAAGCCTTCCTCCAGTATAGAGGTCAGGACAGCCGGTCGCTTCGCGGACTGAAGTATAAACATTCCACTTGAATGACAGAAGCGAGGCCAGCTGGATCCACAGCAGAGCATTCTGGGAAGAATAAGACTCCACACTCACAGAGCACATCCAGGCTAGGCTGTCCAATCATCAGCCTTGATGGGGGGTGGGGGGGTGGGGCTTCCCACGTCCCCGCTGAAGCTTCTCTTTCATACCTCGGGATCCAAGGACCACCAGTATTCCCAAAACCTCCTGCGCAGTCTTCCCAAACCTCCTTCTCGCCTTTCCCAAACTTTCTCTTCATAGCCGGCAACTTTATGCTCCACAGTGGTCTAATAAACCTATGAGTGATTCCTAAAAAAAACTCACCCACCCTCCAAAATAACAATAACAAAAAAAAAAAGGGCAAGCTTTTGTGCACCAGCCCTCTTTCGGATCCTGCCTCCCTCCTACTGCCGAAGTCAAGCACAGACAGCCATGATGATTGTCTAAGAGCGAACAACTCCAGCGCAGCTCCCCGCTGCACACTCACACGGGGTGGCAGTGGAGGGATTGGCAGGGGCCTACGGGTTCGGGAGGAACAGATCTTCTGGTTCTCCGGTTCTTGGCGGTTCGGAAAAAAAAGGGATACTTATTTTGCATATGTGTGGAACAAGCACCTTTAGTAGCCCAGTGAGTGGTGGGCCCAGGCCCTATACCGGCCCAAATCTTCTCTCACTTCTCTCTGTCGCTGCCTCTTCTCTCTTCCCTCTACGGTTGTCCTCAGTTTTCAAATGTCTATATGTATGTGCACGCACACGCACATACACATATACTGTATATGTATGTGTGCGTACCGCCTTCCCTTGTGCATCACGTAATTCCACATAATATTTTAATCTCAAATCCATGTGCCATTGACCTGAAGGTTTAAGTGTGAGAGTTCCTCAGTTCCCCAGGTACCAGGACTGAAAGACAGACAGAGCAGAAGAACACAGTTAAAAGTGATCCGTTTACTGCCTGGAAGTGTGTGTGTGAGTGTATGTGTGTGCGTGTGTGTGCTAATATGTGAGTGCGTGCGTATGTGTACGTATGTGTTTGTGGGTGTGTATACGAATGTGTGCGTGTGCATATGTGTGTGGGTGCATATGTGTTTGTGTGTGTGTGCATGAGTCTGTGCCTGTAAGTCTGTGTGTGTGTGTATGCGTGTATGAATGACAGTGTGAATCGGGGTTAATTCACGTGACTGGCATGTGAATTAGGATGAATTCACAGTTTTGTGTGTGTGTGTGTGTGTGTGTGTGTGTAGTGTGTGAACATGTGTGTGTGTGTGTGTGTGTGTGTGTGAGACGAGGTCTGCTCACCACAGGGGGAGATCCAGACCATAAAGTCCCTGAGCGACAGACGCACAGCCAGGCCTGAGCTGGCCCTGTGTGTTACGCACCCTACACATCACACATACAGCAGTCTCTCTCTCTCTCTCTAACACACACACACACACACACACACACACAAAACTTTGAATTCATCCTAATTCACATGCTAGTCATGTGAATTAACCCCGATTTACACTGTCATTCACAATGTCTCTTAATTAACTCTGATTCACACACCATTCGCACGGTGAATTTACTCTGAGTCACGCAGTATCTGGGCTTATATTTACGAATAAAAAGACTGGAGAAGAAAGCAATATTAAAGTACACCAAGTCTTTGGACCGTTATGTTTCTATGTGGACATATGGAAAGAACTGTGGGCAAACTGGAAACTGTCACCACAGCACTGAGCTTCAGTAACTGTGAACATGAAATGGTGAATGGAAAAACCAACAGGGGAAAAAGAAGCAATCTGCCAAAGAAATTAGAAAGTGCTTTTCTTGTCTTCCAATATAAAAGTAAGGTGGAAGATGAAAGAATTTATGTTCCAGGCCACATTTAGGCTTTCGATGTTCCAAGGGCTTTTTCAGATTGTGGAGTGTGTGTGTGTGTGTGTGTGTGTAGAGTGTGTGCCAGTGTTGAGTGTGTGTCAGTGTGGGCTGTGTGGAATGCGCGTATGTGTGTGTGTGTGCATCAGTGTGGAGTATGTGGTGCGTGTGTCAGTGTGGTGTAGAGTGTGTGTCCGTTTGGAGAGTGTGTGTGTGTGTGTGTGTGTGTATGTGCCAGTGTGGAGTGTATGTCAGTGTGGACTGTGTGGAGGCTGTGTGGAGTGTGTTTGTGTATCAGTGTGGGCTGTGTGGAGGCTGTGTGGAGTGTGTTTGTGTGTGAGTGTCAGTGTGGAGTGTATGTCAGTGTGGCCTGTGTGGAGGCTGTGTGGAGTGTGTGTGTGTGTGTGTGTCAGTGTGGGCTGTGTGGAGGCTGTGTGGGGTGTGTGTGTGAGTGTCAGTGTGGAGTGTATGTCAGTGTGGCCTGTGTGGAGGCTGTGTGGAGTGTGTGTGTGTGTGTGTGTGTGTGTGTGTCAGTGTGGGGTGTGTGGGCTGTAAGGGTGTTGGCTGTGAATGGGTTGGTGTGGTGTGTGTGTGTGATCTTGCTTTTTGAGGGTATCGGGGGATAATAGTTATTACCTGTGCTTGATACAGCCCTCCAGGGTCCCGCGTTCCAATGCCTACAAAGGACCGGCTGGTTGGGGGTGTACCGGGGGCTGAGTACGCTGGGGACAAGCAGGGAGAGACTGCATAAGGGTCCAACTCTTCAAATACGTCTGCCATATCCTAACTCACAAAAACTCTCAGCATAAACCCCACAGACACACAAAATCTGCACAAAATCGTACAGAACAGCCCATATCTAAACTCCCACAAATTCTTCACACTCCACCTCACCACATCCTAACCTCAGCCCAATATGAACCAACCACAAGCTAAACCCCGTCCATTCAACATCCAGTCCATATAAACTAATAAATAGGGAGTGTAGGAAATGGAGTATTTGGGTCTGAGTGGGTGAAGGGTATGCACTGGGCAGGATGTGTGCGGAGTAGGGTGTATGTGGATAGTGTGTGTGGTGTAGGGTGTGTTTAGTGAAGGGTGTGTTTGGGGTTGAGTGTTTGTGGTGTAGGGTGTGTGTGGGGTAGAGTGTGTGGTGTAGGGTGTGTTTAGTGAAGGGTGTGTTTGGGGTTGAGTGTGTGGTGTAGGGTGTGTGTGGGGTAGAGCGTGTGGTGTAGGGTGTGTTTGGGTAGTGTGCGGTAAAGCATGTGTGGTGTAGAGTGTGTGCAGTGTTGTGTGTATGGTGTAGAGTGTGTGTAGTGTTGTGTGTGTGGGGTAGAGTGTGTGGTGTAGGGTGTATGTGGGGTAGAGTGTGTTGTGTAGGGTGTGTTTGGGTCGTGTGGGGTAAAGCATGTGTGATGTAGAGTGTGTCTAGTGTTGTGTGTGTGGTGTAGAGTGTGTGTAGTGTTGTGTGTGTGGTGTAGAGTGTGTGTAGTGTTGTGTGTGTGTGGGGTAGAGTGTGTGGTGTAGGGTGTATGTGGGGTAGAGTGTGTTGTGTAGGGTGTGTTTGGGTCGTGTGGGGTAAAGCATGTGTGATGTAGAGTGTGTCTAGTGTTGTGTGTGTGGTGTAGAGTGTGTGTAGTGTTGTGTGTGTGGTGTAGAGTGTGTGTAGTGTTGTGTGTGTGTGGGGTAGAGTGTGTGGTGTAGGGTGTATGTGGGGTAGAGTGTGTTGTGTAGGGTGTGTTTGGGTCGTGTGGGGTAAAGCATGTGTGATGTAGAGTGTGTCTAGTGTTGTGTGTGTGGTGTAGAGTGTGTGTAGTGTTGTGTGTGTGGTGTAGAGTGTGTGTAGTGTTGTGTGTGTGGGGTAGAGTGTGTGGTGTAGGGTGTATGTGGGGTAGAGTGTGTTGTGTAGGGTGTGTTTGGGTCGTGTGGGGTAAAGCATGTGTGATGTAGAGTGTGTCTAGTGTTGTGTGTGTGGTGTAGAGTGTGTGTAGTGTTGTGTGTGTGGTGTGGAGTGTGTGTAGTGTGGTGTGTGTGTGGGGTAGAGTGTGTGGTGTAGGGTGTATGTGGGGTAGAGTGTGTTGTGTAGGGTGTGTTTGGGTCGTGTGGGGTAAAGCATGTGTGGTGTAGAGTGTGTAGTGTTGTGTGTGTGGTGTAGAGTGTGTGTAGTGTTGTGTGTGTGGTGTAGAGTGTGTGTAGTGTTGTGTGTGTGGGGTAGAGTGTGTGGTGTAGGGTGTATGTGGGGTAGAGTGTGTTGTGTAGGGTGTGTTTGGGTCGTGTGGGGTAAAGCATGTGTGGTGTAGAGTGTGTCTAGTGTTGTGTGTGTGGTGTAGAGTGTGTGTAGTGTTGTGTGTGTGGTGTAGAGTGTGTGTAGAGTTGTGTGAGTGGGTATTTGTGTAGTGTTGGTCAGTGAAGAGTGTGGCAGGGCTGGGGGGGCGGGGCCCACTCACTCGGTGATGCGGGGGAGCTGGCCCCTCCCTCAGTGGTGGTGGTGGGTTTGGAGTCTAGCGGCAGGGTTAGCCTGGGCAGACTGGAGTGTGCTGGGGGCCCCAGGATCTGCGAGGAGATGTAGTGACTGGAGACCTTCACCGGCCCACTGCCATTCAGCTGGAGCCAAGAAACAGCACAGTTCAGTCTGAGAGACAGCACCCCCATGGGAAACACACGCTTTCACTCACTTACACATTCATTCACACAGACACCCACACACATACACACACACACACACTTTCACTGACTTACATATTCATTCACACAGACACACGCACCAACGCATTCACACACACACACACACACAAACACACTTTCACTCACTTACACATTCACTCACACAGACACATGCACCCACACATTCACACAAACTGACTCATTCATACACATAGACACATGTATGCTCACTCACACACACGTACATATATACACACTCATGCTGAGTCACAAATACACACAGATGCTGACACCTTTTCTTGTATACAAAGACACACGCATGCACACATCTCAAATAAAACAGTATAAGAGTACTAATTTACAAAACATAATCCAAAACAGAAGCAGAGAGGGGTACAGTTCATGGAAACTAAATTTAGAAAAGATATTCCACCTGGTTGCTAATTAACTTTATGAACCGGACGACTACGCAAAATCTGCAAAACAATCACGAAAAAACATCACTGGCAAATCACTTCAGCAGGATGATAGAGATGAAAGTTTCTCGGTAAAATACTCATACTTTCACTGAAATCTAAGTTTTTGGGGAGTTTAAGCACACTCATTGAGCTGGGTGCAGTACTGCAGTCCACCAACAGATGGTGCTGATGAATACTTACAGAGGTGAGTGCAGTGCAACAGACCACAGACTACAGACAGCCAGCAGGGAGCTGATTGGCCGGGATCTTACCGTGCCAGGCTGCTGGTTGGAGGGTTCACAGGCCAGGGAGACCAGATCCTTGAGGGGGTCCTGGGAGCTGAGGTGTGGAGGGTAGCGGATGGTGGTGTGTGGGAAGTAGGATGTGACTGACTGGGGCACGATTGGGGTGGAGGGGAAGTGCAAAGAGGAAGAGGGGTGTGGAGACCTGGAGATTCCTGCGGGGACAGAGGACGCAATCTCTTACTTGAAATCTGCCCCACCATCCCTTACTTCTGGCCTACTGAAATCTGCCCCACAATCCCTTACTCCATGCCTACTGCAATATGCCCCACAATCCCTTACTTCATGCCTACTGAAATTTGCCCCAAAATCTCTTACTTCAGGCCTACTGAAATCTGCCCCACAATCACTTACTTCATGCCTACTGAAATCTGCCTCACAATCCCTTACTCCAGGCTGACTGAAATCTGCCCCACAACCCCTTAGTCTGCCCCACAATCCCCTACTCCAGCCCTACTGAAATCTGCCCCACAGTCCCTTACTCCAGCCCTACTGAAATCTGCCCCACAATCCCTTACTTCAGGCCTACTGAAATCTGCCCCACAATCCCCTACTCCAGCCCTACTGAAATCTGCCCCACAATCCCTTACTCCATGCCTACTGAAATATGCCCCACAATCCCTTACTTCATGCCTACTGAAATTTGCCTCACAATCCCTTACTCCAGGCTGACTGAAATCTGCCCCACAACCCCTTAGTCTGCCCTACAGTCCTCTATTCCAGCCCTACTGAAATCTGCCCCACCATCCCTTACTCTAAACCTACCGAAATCTGCCCCACAATCCCTTACTCTAAACCTACTGAAATCTGCCCCACAATCCCTTACTTCAGGCCTACTGAAATCTGCCCCACAATCCCTTACTTCAGCCCTACTGAAATCTGCCCCACAATCCCTTACTTCAGCCCTACTGAAATCTGCCCTACCATCCCTTACTCTAAACCTACTGAAATATGCTCCTCTACACTAGAAATACAACAGGTTGCTATTCCTCCTCACACTGTCTGATTTAGACTTGGGGCAACAGCTGAGTGGAATCACCAGCCAGCCTCATCCTCAATAAGTGATAATAAATGATAAACGAGGTAAACAGGAACACCAGCTGTGTCCCACGTTGGATACTTACTATTCTTCCTTTGTAAGCTTTGCAGTTTTAATGTTGACAAGTCTCTGATCTTTTATTGAATCTATTTTAACTGTTAACATGATTAGTCGGTTGGGAATCCTGACAGGCCAAGTAGAAAGGCCGAGACAATTCTTCAGGATCCCCGGCACCCTGTTTTTACTGGGTTTAAGCCGCTTCCTTCTGGTCGTAGGTAGCAGTAATAGGCTTAAAAACTCTTTCATACCAACTGCCATTCTTTTATGAACCTGCACAGGTGAGGTCAGTATATGTGTATATATAGGTATGTTTTTTATATGTGTATATGCATATATGTATGTATATACTGTATACATACATATATATAGATATATACAAATCATTCCTACTACTCTACTCTACTTTACTCTACTCTACCTGACCTGAGCCTGATGGGATACGTTGGGACCTGATGGGTCGTGCTGGGTTTGGACAAAAGAATTTTGTCCAAGAAATTTAGAAATGATATTCTATTCAGGTTGGGTTCGGTCATGTTGGCCGATCAATTACTTGGCAGCGAACATTTGACTGTTGAAACTCCTAATTAGGATGGGCTTGCCAAGTTGACACGGTGCTTCAAGATCTTTTTAGAGAAAATGTAGCGAAAAAAATAAATAAAAATGATGGACCTACTGTCTGTGTGTTGGGCTACCTTCTGTTCAGTGCTGGGGTTTGTTTATTTACGTCACAACACAACTCACTGGCAATTTCAGGCGGTAAATACATAGGCTAAAAATGGAGGACGTCAAACAAAATTTTTCATCGGGGAAATTTCAAAGTACAAAAAACAATGCAGGGAAATCGACGGTATGGAGGCATTTCGATTTAGTCGTAAATGCAGATAAGAGCGAAGCAGTTGGTTATGTAAAATGTAAAACGTGTGGGGTTCTGCTTAGATACGACAGGAAGAAAAATGGGAATTCTGCCTTGCACCGACATGTGGACAGAGGGTGCAAGATGCAAAGTGCCCACACGTGTGTGATCAGGGTAAACAGGCAAGCCGTAACCATGGTAACAATCGCGTGACAGGGTAACACAAACTCAGTGCTTCATCTTACATTAACTGCGTTGTTGTTGGGTCGGGTTCGGACATAAAAACAGAATGGCTGTTGGGTTTGGGACGGGCTCGGTTGGTACTCTCTCGGACTCGGGTCGGGTTTGGACAGAAATACGCAGTCCCAGCCGCACTCTAGTTGCTGCCTAGACTTCAAACACTACTTACAACAGCTGGGCTGCGGCCTAGTCCATAAAATGATATGCCATCGGGTACTTCCACTTGCATACTGTCCCTATGAGCAACACTCACTCCCATATGCTAATTTTGAACCATTTCTTTTGCCGGCGAACAGAGCCTCGTTCTGTGCTTGTATTAGCTGTTCTGTTTGGACATCGAACCCTTTAAAATAAAACCAAAGAAAACCACTGGTTTAAACAGGAAGTTAGGGGTTTAAGCCACTTAAACAGGAAGTTAGGGGTTTAAGACACTTAAACAGGAAGTTAGGGGTTTAAGACACTTAAACAGGAAGTTAGGGGTTGAGATAATTCATTTTGTGCAATTTCAATGCGTCCAGTCTGCACCTTTGTGGACTCGTTCCCTTGAGCGAAATTGAGGGTCGTGGGGCTGATCTCATGTTCTTTCCCTTGCATTCATAACAAATTGGACTGCACTTCAAGTGGCCAATGAACAACTTACAGATTCCAAAGGGATTCTCCCAAGTAGAAATGGCTAGTGAGTGTGCGTGGGTGGACCATTTTTCGGATTGGACCACAGCCTAAGTGTCTATCACTGACATGCCGGTTTAGATTATTACAGTCTCTGTGTCTGTTAGCAATATGCTATTTTAATTGGCACAATATGCTATACAAAATGTGTGTGTGTGTGTGTCTGTGTCTGTATGAGTGATTGAGTGAGCGGTAGCAGCACTCACCGCTGTGTACAGCGATCACAGGTCGGTGGTGCTGTGTGAAGGTGAGGCGAGGTGAGCTGTCCTGTGGGGAGGGGCTGTCCATCTCATTCTTCTTCACTGTGGGGGAGAGCCCTAGAGAGACATTACCCACAGATTATCATATTATGCAAAATATTTTCCAAAAACCATATAATGTCCCCCCCCCCAAAAAAAAAAAATCACACGCAAATGTTCAAAAACATCTGTGCTTAAATGAAGGAATGAATAAATTCTATCTATTTTGCACAGTAGAGATCTGTGGTCAGTAGGGGGCCACAAGAGAACAAAGAACCAGCGGTATACATTGAAGAGAGTAAACCCGCTAAAGTCAAAGGTTATTATATTATAAGAGCTAATTAAACTGGCTACACCGATTCAGCCACGTATGAGAGACAACATTGCAGGATTTTCTATCAATTAACAATGGAACTGTGGTCCACAATGTCAAACCTTAAACCTAAATCAACAAAACACAATTTTAGCTAAAGTCATTTGTTGTTGCTTTCACAAAAATGCAAACAACAAACAGATTTTTGCACAACAGTCAACACTAGTCTGAACATAAATCTGATACAAAAGTCAGCTCTTTTGTTTTATTTTTTTTTGCACACTAACACAGGGATTTGAGACAGAATTACCAAAACCTTAAACTCAGGTATCACACCTTTATAAATGAGGTTAATTTAGAATTAACCTGAGAAAAGAGCAGAATTGGAACTTCTCTCAAATAAGTTCTAAATGACTCCTTTTAAAAACTTCACACACACCTGCTATGTTACTGAGGTCCTCTGGTCTCATAGGATCTGAGAAAATGCAATGCACTAACTTTGTTTTATTTTTATACATCCTTAATTTTTTACACATGAATACATATATAGACATAATAACCTCTTATAACAGGCAGTTGTTCATAGGTTGTGTGCGTAACACTGAAAGTACAAAAGCGTAAGTTTGCTGATTCGTATTGGGGTTTTTGTTGAAAGTTTTGAGAAAACAAGGTTCTCAAAACATTTGATCGCCACTGTTTTTTTTTGACACTATGCATCTATAGAGTTGAAATGTTGAGTGGGCAGACACAAATATGACGGTTACAACACCACTCCGTGATGACGGTGAGTGAGCTCACTGCTGCCTGAAGCACAGAGACACTGGTGGCCTGGCTCTAAATCCAGCAACGTGTAGGAAAGGTACGCACATAACAGGTGTGGAAAAAAATATGTTTAAAACAAATGTGTAAATTGTTTTTAACTCGTCAATTGGTTCTCAAACTGTGCTTGTGAGTTTAGCACTCAAAATTTCTTTAAGCCCGGAATGAGCACTGAAGTGTAGCTCATGGGCGAGTTAGGTAGGATTTAATTCACACAGTTAGCCTCTGGGGAGCCTTCTGTAGTTGCTCATTTAACGCCCAGGTGCCTCACTCAGTGCCACTAGTTTGTAATCACCCGTCTGTGAGCACAGGCGGATTGAAGCAAGCCGCAAAGGGATACATGCTGGTACAGCTGTGTTCTACGCATATGTGTGGGTGACTTGTCACTGTGCGTTTGAGGTGTAGTTGTTTTTTTTAGCTGTGGCTGGGTTTCAGCTAACACCTGTCAGCTTGTGTCATTAACTGCTACCTTCTATACTTGTTTTGTTGTCATATTGAAACTACTTCATGACACTACCCTTGATGGCGTCTGATTGATGTTCGTTTGTAGCGTTGATTGCCCAGTGGAGTGAAAGTTTGATCTGAAACGTGATAAACTGCTCTCACCTTTGTGATGTGGCTATGGTGTCTGTCATTGTAATCAACACATTAATTGTTGCTTTCTGAGGGAATATTGTTAATGTTGTGACATTAACATTGTGATTGTTTCTCCCTGCACTGTTTAATGGTATTCGTTAGGTAAGTATTTTCGATTCTTGTGTATTTGGAATTCGGTGACTAATTAAGCGGCAATTAATTTGGTATGAGCTGGTTGTTAGCTGGTGTAGTGTGGCCAGCTGGATTTCCAGTTTGCTCATTTAAGAGTGGATCCAAAAATTGTCAGAATCGTCCTGGCTTGTTTCTTCGTAAAGCTCTTGTGTTATAGTGTCTGCAAACATGACGTCTGCAGCTAAGGCCGAGGTATTCATTAATTCTGCATCTGAGGAATTACTGGAGAAGTTGCTGAGTATTACAAAATTGAAATTTCCAAATCAAAGATAATATAGTCACTATATTAAAGGCCATTCTTTTTGATATGGAGGTTCTTTTAGCAGAAGAATATTGGCCCCGTAGTCCTGCCCTTGAGAGGAGGGCCTTGCCTTCACAAGTTACAGCTGCTAAATACTGAAAAAGACTTCGACTGAAGGAATTAGCTCTAGCTCGGGGTGTACGTTGTGAGCTAGAGCTCAAACGTCTAAAACGATGCTTTTTGACGGATGGTGCACATCCCAAAATGCAACCACCAAAGAGCCACCGATTGAGAAACATACATTTTGAGGAGTTTAAAATGTGTCTACCGGAGGTTGTTACTACTGAAGTTGTTACCGCTAAACCACAAAGTTGTATTTGGGGAAAGAAACAATGCAATGATAAACACAGGGAATTGTGTTGAGGTGGTCACTCAACAAAGTCAACTCTTGTTCTCTTGTTAGGTCAGGGTCATTAGCAGACATTCTGAGCACTCCTGCAGGTAAGGACCATGAGAGAATGTGTTTCTGCTGCAGAAAATCTGGTCACTTGACTGCTGAACATCCAGCGCTAAGTAGAAAGCGTAGCTTCTTTGCTCCCTGGTGGCTTTGATCCCTTGCCTGTAGTCTCTCCCTTACAAATAACAATCTTTCCTCATGGATTGCTTCGTGTCTATCTCTGCAAACGGTGAAAACATGCCAGTTCATATCCTCACGGATACAACGGCTGCTCAATCCTTCCTGTTGCAGGGAGTGTTCTCCCTGTCGGAGACCACAGGTACCAGCGTCCTGGTCCGGGGATTTGAAATGGGCTGTGTGAATGTTCCATCGCATCACATCTACCTTGCCTCTGCCTTGGTGTCTGGCTGTGTAATTGAGGGTGTGGATCCATCTCCTCATGCAAGGTGTTAACTTTATTCTGGAGAATGATCTCTCAGCAGGTAATGTGTGGGAACGTTCTGACACATCACCTGCAGTGGTTTCTGTGCTCCTGGTGTGAGATGGTCCAGAATAGCATGCACAAAAGTACCCTGAGGTCTTTCCACTGTGTGCAGATACTTATGCTAGCTCTGCACAAACGGTTCTGTAGAGAAAGATCGAGCTGACCTTAGTAACTCATTTCTCACTCCTTGTTAATTTTTTTGACATGCCATCCGATGCTTCTACAGCTTCCTAAATACTTAAAATATAAAAGTGTGACAGTTAAGGTAGGACTTAAGGGCTGACACTCCCGCCTCGTGACAAGTTGATCTCCGCTCAACTGGATGATCCGTCTCTTTTTCCATTATCTGAATTAGTCAGGTCTGAACAAGATACTGAACTGGTGCCCTAAGGCTACTTCATAAAAGATGGTGTGTTGACGAGGAAATGGAAACCGCGAATGTTCTAAGTGTTTGGAATGCGGTTGATCAGGTTGCATATTTTTTGGCCAGGGTCAAACCAGGATGTTCCGCAGCACTGTAAAACCCGTACAGCCTGCCAGCTCGCAGGAAAACCGAACCAGACCATTCCTCCCGCTCTTCTTTATCCCGTACCAGCTATTGGCGAGCCCTTTGAACGTGTGATTGTGGATCGTATTGGACCACTTCCTCATTCAAAGGGCGGACACCAGTACCTCTTGACGCTCATGTGTGCAGCCACACACTTTCCAGCGGCTGTGCCCCTTCGGAAGATTAACGCTAAGGCTGTCGTGAAGGCACCGCTGAAATTCTTTTCCGCCTTTGGACTTCCTAAGGTAGTTCTGAGCGATGAAGGCTCGAACTTCCTCGCTTATAGAGGATGGCAGTGAGGGTACTGCTCTCTGACAACGGGATTGAAGGCCACCGAAGGAATTCAGAGATGTATTCCCAATTTGCTGATCATTCACCACACTTGTCACATACTGAGAGAAATGATACCGTATCTTTGCTTGAGTCCTATCCCTTACTCTTCCCTGATGTGCCCAGCAGAATGTCCATTCTCGGGCATAATATTGATTATTGATGTGGGATCCATATCTCCCATAATGCAACATGCGTATCATGTCAACCCCTTGAAGCATAATTTGCTACTCAAGGAGGTTGAGTATATGCTAACCCATGACATTGCAAAACGCAGCTTACCAAATTAGCAAAAAGAGAGATTTTTTAATTGGGGGGGGGGACCAAACTATGAGCAAAAGGTCTCAACTTTTAAACTTATGTATACTCTATATATATATGGTTTACAGACATGTAGCCAAGACTGGTTACATTTGTTTTTCGTTCTTTAAGGTGCTAAAGTTTGCTGCATGATTGTCTCTGATTGATCAGGTCATGGATGGTTGGCAAATTGATGCTTTCATAATATGGGCGGGTTTGAGGTGCTTTGTCACCTCAACATGTGTGGCTGGTGAAAACAGAAGGTCTGTTTGGCGTCTCTCTGCGCCTCGTCTTCTGTCCCTCCTACTTAACTTCACTATGCGCAAGGTTGTTTTTTGAGGAGATCATGTTATGTTTTATTTTTATATTTTTTTGTTTGGTGACAGGTGTCACCGATTGAGGATGGGGGTGTTATGTCCCTCGGTTGTATGCTGTCCCTACTGGCAAACTGTGGGTCTCTCCTGTGTTTCTCCTCTCTGATTGCAGGGTTCGCAGCTCCTGGTGGACACCCTTTATAAGGCTTCCTGAAGTTACCAAGGAGAGGCTCACTCTACGGTATCATTGGGAGTTTCCATCTACCTATGCTCACTGTTGTTAAATAGTGTTTTTTTGTTTGTTTTATTATTAAATCAGTCTTATTTTTGAATATCTGGTTTTTGCGTGTTTTATGTTGTAACTCACCAGAGGCGGACTGTAACAACGTGTGTGAAAGGTGTTAAAGAAACGGGAATGAAAGGAACTTGAATGAAAGGTGTGAAACGTGTACAAGGAACGTGTATGACGGGTGTGAAAGGAACGTGTATGACGGGTGTGAACGCTCACCTCCCTCCATGTCCTCCGGCCAGTTGCGGGAGCTGCTGGCGGGGGACGTGGGGGAGGGGTAGTACTCCGCCCCAGGACTGGTGTCCACATCCTCCTCCACTGAGCCCGACTTATGCCTTTTACTCCTGAAAGAGACAGAGCAGAGAGGAGAGACAATACGGGTCTATGTGAGCAAGTGAGTGTGTGTATACAGTGCTTAAAAATGCCAGTCAGTGAGTCTGTGTGTGTACAGAGTGCGTCAGTGTGTGTGTAGAGTGAGTGTGTCAACAGTGTTGCAAGAGTGTTAGCATAAAGGCTGAATTGACTGAGTGACAGAGTGAGTGCATGAGAGAGTGAGTGAATAGCTGAGTAACTGACAGACTGAATGACAAGCTAAGTGATTGAATGAGTGAGTGAGTGAGTGAGTGAGTGATTGAGTGAGTAACAAGTTTACAGACTGAGTTATTGGGTGAGTGGGAGATGGCGCGGCGGTTTGGGGGCTGACCCGCTGGAGGAGGTGCTGGGTAAGGTCCTCCTCATGCCCCCCCCTGTGGGGCTCAGGTCATAGGCCAGGTGTCCCTGCAGTTCCCCCAATGAGAAGTTTGGACCCGTACCTGTTACCACCGGAGCTGTGCAGATATACACACACACACAAACAACAAACAAACTCAAATTCTACACACCGTCGCTACAGGCGCTGTGCACGCATACGCAGGCACACAGACACACACAAAAGAGACACTGGAGTCACTACAAGACTTTCACAAACACACACATTACGCACTGTCACTACATAAGCACATACTTGTGAGCAGTAAATGTAGAAGGCTGAATTGCACCACATAAAGGATCACTGCCCTCAGCATTTTTGATTTCCGCAAAGCTCTGTATTCTGATTTCTTGAAGCTGAATACAGGGGGTCCTCGACTTACGAACGAGTTCCGTTCCTACAACGTGTCGTAAGCCGATTTTCGATGTAAGTCGGAATTTATACCTAAATTATACCTAAATTAACACCTTAAGTCACTCACACTGTACACACAACACATGAAGGACATATAAAATACAGTAATTAAATGAAACAATAGTAAAAAAAAAAAAAAAAAAGAGAGGAATTGTCCTTACCTTTATTTCTGTGGTCATATTTAACAACCAAACCGCTTAGGTCGAAACTAGGTTTTTTAAGTAATTTATGGGAGTGCGTCGTAACCCGTAAATGACGTATCTCGAGACCGTCGTAACCCAAGGACCTCCTGTATTTATTGCTTACATTATTTGATTTTAGAAAAAAAATTATATGATTGCAAAGAAAAAACGACTAAGAGGAAAATAGCAAATTAGTAGGACTGTTAGGAAAGTTGATTGTTCAGTAGATTATTATTCTTGTCACCATGGAATATTTCTCCAGAAATTATCTGTTCAATTATAGCCTATAGTTCATTTTCAACCACAGGAGTTTCTCATACAGGCCTGGCAGCGGTGTGAGTGAGCTGTGGATAGGAACAGTTCCCCATCACCAGATGTCAGGAGGGGTTTCAAAGCAATCGTTCAAACTCATGCCCCTTGCTCACATTGTGCTTGTGCTGCATGGGTTTTCATGGAATAGCTTTGTCGGAGCATACAGGAAGGACAGACCAACGGAGGGCTTACTGGTGCCACACAAACAGAACTGAGGTAAAATGACGAGGTGCTTGCTGTGCGGCTTCTCAGTCTGCATACGTGACACTTGCAGTATGAAAATACAATGGCGTTTAAAGTCTGTGGTAGGTTCAGTGGTCCAACCTTTTTACAACTGAACTTTTTTGAACTGCCACGAAAGCACATAACGGTATAAAACTAACAACAGTATAAGACCGAACAGTAGATAACGATGAAACTGCTAATTCCCCAAAAATTCCAGCCCCCGGCCTGCTTCCTGGAGAAGCAGTCAGAAGTGAGAAGTGTTATTATGTCGGTGAGAGACAAGGGCAGTGTATTTTTGACATCCAGTCTAGTGCAGAGTCTTGTTTTGGTAGCTGTCATAGCTGGAAACCTGGCCTCACACAAGTATGTGGATGGAAGTGGCAATGTCTTTCCATTGTATTCTGTCTTGACTTTAAATCCAGCCTCTCTTTGAATGTAGACACTTTATTAGCCATTCTAAACACTGTTGACATGTTCCCCTGGAGTGAGAGACTGGGCTTGTTGATAGGTGAAAATATATCACGCAAGTAAGCTAATTTAGCCACCCATTTGTTATCTGTCTGGCAGTCAGCCAATGGAGACTATTTTTAAGAAAGAAACGCTTTTCATGACTGTCTTAGCTTGAACACCCAAGTTCGGGCCTTAACCCTAGATAGCCATCTGTGTGTAGCAGGAGGTACTCGTGTTCTGTGTCCATGTCTTCAGAAAGTTGTTCAAATGAACCTGCGTTAAGTGCAGAATGTTTTGGGTCCAAGTGCCGAGGTACCCTGGATGGCTTCATGGCCTCATCTGCAGGCTTCTCCCTGTGTATCACCCCCAGAGGATTTAAGGTACCTGTGTATCATTTGAGATTTGGGGCATTATGAGTTCATATTTCATGTAGCTGTCACCATATTTTCGCTTGATTGATGACATTTTCTTCTCGCCCACTCTTTCATACTCAGCTTTCATAGGCCTTTCTCTGGGTTTTCGGCTCCGCCGAAAAAGGTTTTTCATTTGGTCTGTTTCTTCATTTGTGATTCCTGGCCTCAACAGAGAGCAACCTAAATGCAGTGGAGTTCAAAATTTACCCACTACACATTCAGAAAAATAGATATGAGAGGGATGCATTTTTGTTTTTGTAATGATATACATAATAATAATAAGAAAAGAAAGTACAGTTCAGTTGGGGACACAAATGGGGGAGGAATTGGCTGTGATTTCCAGGGGAATGGAGGCAGGGGGAGAGAGCCAAGGGGGTATTGTCAAAAAAAATAACTGGGACGGTGAGTGAAGTGTGCGTGCTGTGTCATTATGCTCTGTCCAATAGGAATCAAGAGTGTATGCCTTGTCATTCTGCTCTGTCCAATAGGAATCAGTGTGTGTGACTCACTCTCAGCAGAGCTCTGCTTTTGTCAGGACCAGCTCTGTAGTTAAACTAGAAACAACAATGTGCTTACGATCACTGACTTCTTCAACCAAAGTGTTGCTCCCCACAACAAAACACAATGACTTGTTTAGCTAACCAGGAACTGGCATAGCTTTATTAGACTGGTTTGAATAACCAGGCAGGGGTATAGCATTTGACTTTCAGTCCAGTGCTAACATTTCCAACCAACAGATTGAAAGTGAAATATTTATGAGAACATAAAAATTCTGATTGATTGGAACAGACCATTTCCAACACTGTCTAAAACTAAGTCAGTCCCTGACTCAAACTCCCATGGGTCTCTGCTTCTGCATGACCTGGAAACCTGTGGCAAGTACTGACACTTCCTGTGCATAGTTACCCTCCCTAATATCACTCCCTCACATCTGATTAAGTAGAAATTGAACACGTGAACCATTAAATGTTTTTGCTTACCAAACAGTAGAAGAAGGTGGGTACTTACTTCTGGACACTTGTACCAGCTCTGTTACATTAAAAACGCCAGAGGTGATGAAGCTGTCCTGAAACTCGGGGCTATCTGTGAAAGAGAGAGATACCCTTTTTACATAGCCGCTCAAAACTCCTGTGAGATACGAGTCATAGTGCTGTAACAGACAATTCTATTGGCGTAAACACAAACATAATTTGTGTGAACATGCTGCAGATCTGTATCTTAAAACAAAATTTATAAACGCACTTGGGGCAATATATGACACATTCCACTGTCTATGTAATTACAAATATGTTACAAAGTGTTATGTAACAAAATAAAGCTTAGGATGAAGGAAAATGGGGTAACTTGAAACGGTATCTCCCTGCAAAAACAACTGATAAATTAGATTGGAAGCTTCAGGCACTTAAAATGAACGTTTCAAAAAAGGTAAAGCAATGTTTCAAAAGTAAAGATAACCAATCACATTGCCATAGCCATAGAGTATTTTACAGTTAATGTATACAGTGTGCAATAAAATATATAATAATAAATAAATAAAATGTAAAATATCAATTTCTTGTACAAAAAATGTATATATAATGTACCAATAATCACATTATTGTAACAATTGAGGTTAACCCCCTGGGGTCTGAGGGTAAATTCAGGAAGATCGGTGATTTTACTGCAGCCTGGGTAATATGCCATTTGTAAATCGCTCTAAAATCACACAAACTGTAAGCATTAGTTTTGATAATGTACAGAAATGTTGTGAAAACACACACTAATAGTATAGAAATGTTCTGATCACTGAAATTTCTTCATTTAGGTATTGGGTATGTAAACACTGCTGTCCATCCATAGAGGTTTATAACTATAACTATAACTATAACTATAACTATAACTATAACTATAACTATACAGTCGTTGTAGCATCACCCTGGCACCCCCCCACCCCCAATTCAAATATATATCCAAATATATATTTGAATATTTGAATTAGGCTACTGACATTTAATATATAACGGTAACGTTTGATAATTTAAGAAACAGCTAGATTTGACATCACTTACTCCCACCTTAAATTCATTCAGGTGTTCGGGGAATAACCTTAAACATAATTTTGAGAAATACAATTTTGTATTTAAGTGTACAGCACAAACCACCCACTGCCTGCCTGCCAGGAATACATTTTTATGAACATCTTAGTCTAGTTAGATAACGTTAGCAGTGTTTCTAATTGTCAATTAAAATGTTTTTCCTTTTCCATCTCTTTTTATCATTAATAGTTGTAAGCCTTTGCATTTTCATTGTTGATTAGTTTTATATGTGTAGCAAACAGCTATACAGTGCTCATTGAACACATGTTTTGTGAATGAATGCTACATGCTAATGTATCAATAACCTATTCATATACCCATACTCGTATATGCAGAATACATTAGCATGTTCATAAGACATACAAAACAGACAGCCTAACAAAAATTAAAACTATGGATGATCCATTCTCATACTCATACACATATATATAGGCTAAATTAATATGTTTGTAAGCAGTGTTAATTTTGTTAACATAAACTATGACACATAATGTTAATCACTGACCTTTTTTCCATGACTAAGACGAGACATTGACGAGCTAAACGTAGGCGAGTAATTAAAGCCATGACGAAATGTATGTTTTGTTTTCGTTGATGAGAAGCGATGGGACTAAAATGTTAGTGATGAGCTATTGGAAATTCAAAATGCCTGATGTTTTCCCCCCAATTGTGTGTCTACTCTGTCAAAATATAAGCAATGCATACCTGTCATTGGTTGAAAGGGTTGAATGACAGGGATGTGTGCAGATTCCCAGAATCCCAGCCATACAGGTTATGATGGCCCAAACCGACAGCGAGTTAATGACAACCTAACCCTAACCATAACTCTAACAACATGACTGCTTGAACGCAAAAAGGGTTTGGTTGGAAAAAAAGGACAGACCTATGGACACACTTTACACATAATTCCGCAGAACGGAATAAACAATGCACTGTAGAAACAGGAAACGGAGAGGTGCCCTGTGGCGTCAAATACTGCAGTCACGCCATCTGCACTTTCTTAAAAACCATGGGCTCGTCGTCTACACTTAAATCTTTTATGTGCATCTTCATTGAGTTCTACAGTGACCCGCATTCTACCTATGCCTCCTCCCCTCTCAGCTTTCCTACTATCTGATAAAGAAAAAAATACATAAAAATGATGGCTTGGCCACTGTCCCTTACAAAATGTATGCCACTTTTTAAAAAGCAATAAAATAAAGAAATCAAACTGTCATGGGTAAACACTAATAGATCCTTGAAGAACATCTTCTTGGATATTACACTTTCAGTTTTTTGCATTTTTACTGTAGCAATTTGGAATTATGGGATGCCAAAGTCCTCCAGCATACCCATTCAGCTGTATATGTGCCACTTTTTAAAAGGCCATAAAATTGACCAATCAGATAGTTAGACAAGATAGTAGATCCTTGAAGAACACCTTTCCAGGTATTCCCACTGTGCGTTTTATAGATTTTTATTGTAGCAGTTTGTAATTATGTCCTCCACAGTGCCCATTCAGATGTGTATGTGCCATTTTTAAAAATAAAAAACAAATCAAATTGTCATGGACAAACTCTTTTACAGCCTTGACAAACAATATACAAGTTTTTAATGTTTTGGTCACAGGCAACACGCCCCCAGCACTCTTCCCACCCCAATCCTAAGACAACTTCAGATCCCAGAACAGTGCTGCCATTTCAGCACCTCTACCATTCAAAGGCTTGGACTGCACCTCAAAGGGAACCATTATTCAGTCAGGGAGCCAATTTGCCTGTCCCAAAATCACCAGATTCAGCTCTCTTGTGTTAAGAGCTGCCACCCTACAAAAGTCCTGGCCACCAGCACTTTGGGAGTTTGAGAGTACCCGTCCAGATTGATACTGTCGCGGTGCCCTTTTCACCCAGCCTTCCTTTGTTCTTTGTCTCCTTAGACCCAGACAGCCCTCACATCCCTCCCTGACACTCAGTACACCTACACTAGTACACCAGTACAGGGAGAGGCCACGCCACCCTCATGTACTCATGTATGCATCTTTGAGAAATTAATTATAAATATCAGCAACAGTAGGCTCTATTCCAGTAATGGCTTGTTTTATTAGGAGATCGAGGATATGCCCTGGCCCCACGGTTAATGACGCCGCTCACCAACCCTCACACTCACCAGGAGGTGTCCTTCAATCAGCAACACACACATACTCGCTCCACCATCGAGCGCACCAATGGCATTCTTAAAACGACGCTGGATGTGTTTGGGCACAGTAGGTAGCAAGCTGCTTTACAAACCAGAGAAGGTGTGTATGAAGAGAAAAGGGTGAGAAATTGTGTTTTATTCTTGCAAAAACATGAGAGAGCCTATAGACTACCTCAGCCAAATTCTATCATGATTTTTTGCGCAAATTTTTGGGCATATTTTCATAATTTTTGGTTTGTAGGTGAGTCATGGCCTGCTGTGTCTTGCACAACATCGCCATGAAACATGGTGCACCACTTCCCTTTCAGCCATCACAACAACAGAGGATGTGTGTCCTGACCCACTCCTGGGACCAGACAACAAACTTGCTCTTACTCTTTATTTTTGGTATTAATTTTGGAGATTGTGGCCAGTGTTGAGACTATCTGTGTAAGTGTTTTTGGGCATTCTTGACTTTCCAACTTTTCTTCTCAATTTCTGTATGTGCACATGGCCCTTCAGTCTCATGCCCTTTTATGGGGATTGGAGGGTCGTTTACCTATGCTAATTAGGAAAACTGGCGTGCACTTTCAATTTACGAAGACAATGGGAGTCATCATTATAAGAACACAAGTGCAAAAAATAAGAACACGTCATGAATCTGACGTACAGTTTTCTTAGGACCTTTTTCATAAACAAATTTATGAAAAAACTTTGGAAGATATTGGTGAATGAGGTTAGCAGAAGCCAGTGTCAAACTATGAAGTCACTGGATTGGAAGTAGGCAGTATTAAGGTGTGCACACAAAGAAAAATTCCAGTCACAAAGCACAACGTTCTTTCTCCAAAGGATATCCAGAAGTGGTCCTACTTGAAAGAGGTCAGTGTGACTCAGACTGATACTGATGTGTAGGTGTTGATTAGTGTGAATGTACCAAAAGCTATGGAGCCCCGCCAAGTGGTAAATAGCCAAAACGATGGGCTGTATGCAAATAAAACCTTGTTAAGATCAGTGGTCAACGGGCCACATGATGGTTGCACTGCTATGGATGATATGGGTCACTAAAAGGTAATGGCTAATAGGATTTCAATTGCCAGTCTATATGCTCAAACTGAAGACCGCCCTGAGACAATTGACAGAGAAGAGGAAACAGTTGGGTAAGCAAACCGACTCAGCAAAAGATGAGATGAACAGGTGTCAACAGACACTTGAAGCCCAATGTCTCTTAGTGGAGGACTTAGAAGAAGCTGAGACAGCAGTTATCTACCATGAGCAGAGATAATTCTTCAAAGAAGAATTTTGTCAATTGAAAACGGAAAAAGCTGTGCCGAAGAAAGCTCAATCAGAAAGGTGAATCTAGTTGAGGAGAACGAAATCCTCAGAGTTAGTGGACGACTAAGTAAGAAAGCTTTACCAGATAAGATATATGTCGTGCCAACTTTTTTCCTTCCAAAATTTACTCTCACACTGTATCACAATGTATTATCTCTCCCATTACGTAAGCCTTTAGTTTCTCCCAAAGATGCAACAACAATTGCAGTTTTGTGTAGAATTACAAATAGATCAAGTCAACAAAGTCCTAATTAGAAAATAAGAGTGCATTCAGTCAGCATGGCACTTGTGTGCTAGTGAAACTTTTAAAGGAAACGTTCGTGGAAGTTGGGCGCGGTCAAACAAAACGATAGCGTCATGTTAGCATGCAGGCACAGATGGAAGAGGTCTGTCATGAACCAGAAAATAATCGATGCACATAATGAACATCGGAGATAACAGAATATCCTCTTTTTGAGGGGTTATGCAATTTCCAGACCTGGCTAAAAACGGTTAGGAGACAACAAGTTGGAGCTGCTGTGAAATAAATTTGCTTCGTAAAAACAAAAATGTGTCCAATGCCTGACTAATTCAGAATAAAATTTGGAACATTTTGGAACAATGGAATGTTCCAGAACAAAATAGTTATGGTCATACATTAAATCTATTTGAGTGAATATATTATTTGTCCCTGAAACAATAATGTACAGAATAATGTTTACTGTTGACAAGGAATGCCATGCTTTAATGTGGATGGTAATATGTTTAGTTAATATGAGTATATGGGAAACAAAATGCAGAATGGCAATGGATTGCATTTTTATTCCAAGTGACAAAGTGATGAAAAACATCATTACAGAGTTGCAATGCTGAAGGACATTCGACCTTAAAAATGGACAGAGCGTTCCGCGGTCAGTACTTGGCTTCTAATTGAACATCATTGCTCAGAATTTGGGTGATTGTCCATTAATATGAGATGTACATTATTAACGATTATTCATTTAGGACTATGAATGTGATGAGACTTTCATTTTTGTAATGTAACTGTGTTGTATGATTTTATAATCTGAATTCAATAAAGTATTTTATATAACAGAAAGAAAGAAAGAAAGAAAGAAAGACCAGGCTCAGCAGTATCTGGCAGCCATGGATAAAATAAAATATGATTATACATTTTGACAATGCTGTGTAAAATGTTTTTGTGAAAATTATAGCCGAATGCTATAGTGTAACACTGTGTGTCTGAATCGGTGGGAAAAGCAGGGAGGCAGGTTGGAAAGTTAGCGTTTGGGAGTGCAAGTTCTATTGCTAATATTCTGTTGTCATTGGGGGACATGTCCAAAACAGAACACAAGTAGTTCATATAATAACCTGTGTTCTGCTAGCAGCAATAAGAAAAGTACTTCCAGGTCAAGGTTGTCATAATAAAAGTCCTATACAAAAATCAAGAAATTGCACAAAAATGGCAAAATACCACATTTAAACATAAAATATTAACAAAAACATAGATTATATGTTAATGTAAGTTATATTTAGCAATTTTTTAAAAAATACTGCATTCAAGTATTAATACAAATACAAGTCTCAAATACTGAAGTGTCAAAATTGGACTGTACAGAAAAAATTAATACATATCTCAATGAAAGTGGGGTTGGGAATACTCAGGAACGTGTCTAGTATCCAAAACAGGTGAGTTTGATAATGATCGCTGCTGCTGGCATTTGCCTGGTACTATGTATTCACAAAAAATGGACCTGGTTTTATGGCACATTTATTATGGACTACAGAAAAAAACTAATACATGTCTCAATGAAAGCGGGATTATGAATACTCAGGAAAATGTGTAGTATCCAAAACTAGTGTGGCAATGGTGTTATGTCCTACGGACTGCGCCAGAGAGATGGAGGGAGGAGCAAGCTCCTCAGCTCCTCCCATTGTACTGCTGTCAGTCTCCTGGTTCCCTCCCTCAGCCTGGAGAGCCAATCAGAGCTGCAACAGCAGAGACCTCACTAACAGGCAGGCACTTGACTTCAATTAGGCCTTCTGTTTCAGCACAGGCTGAGAGGCTGAAGGGCTGGACTTTAAATTTCATTGACTAATTTTTGTGTTCCCTTTTGTTTAGTTGGTTTTTCCACAAAAAGGGTTAAAAAGGCCGTTGGCCACTTTTTGGTCTTTTGTCTTTTATCCCTCCACTCACCACCCGGCTCAGTGGCTACACCTGCCACTGTGCCACAGTTTAAATAATGCATAGGATGTCTGGTCTGAATCATTTTGTAAATAGTAGTACATGTTTTTGAGGATAGCTTGTTCATGTGATTCTCTGTGTTCATGACCTGTCCTCCACCTCCTGTTTTACGTTTAATTTAATCCAATAATCATGTGCGTTTTCATTACTTTTTGTGGCTAATAGTAAACACTAATAAAAATTTTGGAGCATTAAATATGGTACTGTGCCACGATAGTGGGTGCAATTCATACTTCCCAACTAAAATGTAAGGGAAATCGTGAGTGGGGGGAGGTTTGGGCAATGTTATACCTGCTCAGTTAGGGTTATTACGATATTGGTTACTGTAAATGTTAAGCGGCTAGCTACAAACGGCATTTGAAATGGGTTTCGTGTGAGTTTTGAGGATGTTCAACCGGTGAGATTTACTTTCACGGCAGTGAGAAGATGAAGGGAAAAACATGCGAGTCTTGGCTAGTATTAAGACATTTTGACAATTTGTCAATACACAGCTTCAGCCTATGTTGTAAGTGTGGATATCCGTAAAGAAACAAAAAAAAAAAAAAAAACTGACTGGCATCCTACGACAATAAATGATAAGGTGCTGGATCCAATGTCAGCATTAAAATATTTTAACAGACTCTCAAACAAACAGCACAGACACGTTTCAGGCTGTGAGTACAAAAGCGTCCATGCTGTGTGTGTGAGTCTATTACAACATTTTTACACAATTGCTGTCCAACCTTAATCTGAGTATGCATAAAACCATTTTATATGCTAGGCTATGAAATAAAAGACAACCAACAATCACCTTACAAAAAACAATGACCTACACATTGATTAATCTTAATTCCCTAACAGCATACATTACTGTAAATAGGCTGTCTCGCAATTATCTTCACAATGTTGATGGTTGTGGCTACGTGTTGGTTGTGGTTATCCATCTGGCTATCCATGTGGCTACAACAACACTACAATACAGTATATTAAAGTATTTCAGAGGATAAGGGTGCAGTAGTGTAGGCTAGCTGTACACTTTGTATGTATAAGAGAACTTCAGCAGCAGAAAGGAACAACGCAGAAAGTCATAATTGTGGCCACGGTTCAAGCAGAGGACTGAGAGAGTGTGTGATTGATGTTATATACGTGCTCATACAACATTACTCTTTGTTACGTTAAGAAGTCTCATGTTTTTATTTTTCCAGTGCACAATGAAATCATGTATGTTGTATCTGCAATATTGCAAATGACGAGTAAAACTGAGTTGACTTACCCATAGTAGCCGCTCTGCTGTCCTCATGATCGGAACCAACCAAAGTGCGTGGGCTACTGCTTTGATCCGATTCTGAGAAACACAGAAAGAGAGAGACTGTCACCTTTACACCGCACAAGCTATCACTGCTCCCTACGCGCAATACTGAGAACTAACCATTAGGTCTCAATAGGTTAATCTGGGAGGTATTAAGATACGTATTATGACTGTGACTGAACCAGGATCACATTACAATACACTGTGACTGACCCAGGATCACATTACAATACACTGTGACTGAACCAGGATCACATTACAATACACTGTGACTGACCCAGGAAGCACAAACTGAACAATCAGAGCAGCTGGGGCCGGCACACCACATACGTTTTTAAAACATACTACAGTGTTTTGTCACCAGTTTTGTGTTCTAGTAACACCAGTATATGTGTTTTTACAGCAGCACCATGTAAGCATCCCGTCTTAATGGCCAGGCCCTTGGCTATCCTGACTGTACTACCATAACTCTATCCTCACTGTTCTCCCTGCATATGCTAACAGTACTCTTCAGCTCCTGCAGAATGCCGCTGCTTCAATTGTCTACAATCACCCTATACACACGCCTGTTTCACACCCCTGTCTCCACTGGCTTCAGATAGCGGCCTGAGTAAAATAAAAATCTCAGGGCCATGTTTCATATATGTTGTTTAAACAATCCAGGGTAATTTAACGTGAGCAGCATCAAGTAAACTCAGTCTTACTCCATTTTTAGGGTGGATGTATTAATAAGGAATGGTAGGAGGTGTAGACAAAGTATAAACGTGGGCTTGGACATTACAGGGGGAAGAGCAGTAGCTGTCCTCGTAAGTGAGGAGTAATCCCCCTGTAGGTGTCTGGAAGAGACTGGGAGGAACAGGATTGGCTAGGCTGTTCACCTAAAAGAGAGAGGGAAAGGAGGAAGGTGGAGATTGGGGAGGAGGAGTGATGCCGGAAATGCTGAGCGCAACAGGAAATGAGGAACATGGAGTTTAATTACTTGTATAGGATCAGAACGGTTGGTTGTGATAGGTTGAAGGGTTGTCTGAGAGTTATCCTCCTAAAATTTTGTTTAATCAAACTCCAATAATTAGGATAATATGAGTGACAATGTGATAATGGGAATGATAATAGGGATAGTAGGAGTGATTGTGGAGATAATATGAGTGATAATGGCTGACAATATGAGCGATAATGGGAATAACAGGAGTGATCATGGATGGTAATAGGAGTGATAATGGAGATAAAAGGAGGAATAACGGCAATAATAGGAGTGATGATGGGGATAATGTGAGTGATAATGGGGATAAAACAAGCAATAATGAGGATAAGAACTTACACTACTGCTAAATCACATTAGAATTGCATTATTAGGGTGCATGTAAACGTAGCCACTGGAGCAAGACCTAATACTGAAATAAAGCTGATCTAACAGGGACATGGTATGTCTTCACACCACAGCCAGGTGATTAAGCAGATCCAAAAATGTGCTCTTGTGAGTCATGGACGTCACGAACCAGAACCTCCATCTCCAGTTCTCTTGCGAGCTCCGGGTACACGTTATTGTATGTAACGCTCATCATGATTGGCTGAAACATGCCACATCGTGCCAACGCCCTCTAATTGATATTAACACATTTACTCCATCCGTTGCAGATTGCGCCATGTGAAGGAGCTCCTATTGCGAGTAAAGCCATGGAATGTACCCACCCCACGATATGATTTATCGCCTTGAACTTCCCGAAAAATAATAATGAATGTTCCAGAAATAGCTTTGCGGGTTCACCCTTCCCATCAAATGTTGCGAGAATCGGCCAATCACTGATTGAACAGTACTACCACCTGACCTACAGCTGCCATATATGCCGCCCCCCCCCAACACACACACACACACACACACACAAAACATTTGCACACACATGCAGGTTTTAAAATACAAAAAGAACAACAGTGTTTATATAAGTTTAAGGCAATATTTAAATATTTTATTGCTATTTTCATTTCCATGAAGATCTGCAGTCTAGCCTAGCCTAAGCTCACACAGGGGCGCCTGGCTCTGAAGCAACGTGCCCCCAACCGCGGAGAGACGCTCACTCTCATTGTCTGCAATATTAAGACCAGATGTGAATGCAATTTTTCCTCCTTAGTTGTTTTTGGACAGGTTTCATAGACTTATTAAAATATATTTATGGAAAACTATTTCACCACCCACCATCCTCCACCAGACTGGCAATTATGATTTCCACTGGCCGAGTTTTCCGACCAGCATGAAATTGGAAGGGGTCCGCACAAGAGCATGTGCAGGCTCACATAACCAGATTGGTTCAACAGTCAGAAGCTCTCCTGAGACTCCTTACTATTTTTGTGCCCCCTTATGTCATCATAAATCACGGCTTCTTCCCTTAATAAAGGAAGCAAAATTACTGAAACACATTTTTTTAAAGTCAGGGAAAACAAAACCTTTGAAACAAAAACAATGTATTTGAAATCCACTCCTAATTCAGCTTCACATTGAAAAAATCCAGGCAAACTGTGGGAGAAAAACTGCTGTTCCACAAGGTTACCTTCATTTAGACTGCACTACCTATTTGTGCCTGCAGAGGGCAGTGAAGAGGAGAGTAAAAATCCACCACGGCACCAGAATCAGAGACAGGTCTCTGATTCAGAGACGGATCACTCAGCTGACATTTTGAACGATTGTTCATTTACACTCATTATAACGTTTTCCCACATTCGGCAACAGACTGCGCTGGAAGGGCCTGGTGTGAAAGTACTGCGCACTCAAACTTGCTACATCATTTCATCACAATGCACAGCTTCAATAAACCCAAAACATTCATTTTGAAGGACTCATCCTTCTATTTTTCAGCTATAGGTAACATTATAACATATAGTAGCTTGGAAATAATGATGATCAATGATCCAAATCTATAGTCATTTTCGTGGAAGTGTGCATATTTCGTTCATAAAAGTGAATTTTCTGACTTCATCTTGTCTTGTTCAGCCTAATGACGGCTGAATAAAGACTTTTTTTCAATAAATCCAGATTCATCAAATTATTAATTTGCCTTTTATCTGCATGATACAATTGACAAAACACTTAAAGATGAAGCCTGTGTAGCACTTTGGGATATTTTATCCCAAAATACTGTGTATCCTGCAGAGCTGTGCAAGTTGCACATACTGAGGGGAAGTTGTAGGGCAAAGCAGTGCAGCCTGTAAAAAGAAACAGGCTTCCCACCACTAAAAACAGGCTGCTGGGGCTATGTTGGGCTTTTGTAAACTAGGTTAGGCTGGGCAGGGCAGGGCTTGAATTGGTTAGACTAGGCTAAGCTAGGTTGGGCTTGATTGGGCTAGGCTTGGTTAAAGTGGGCCAGGATAAGCTAAGCTAGGCTGGGCTGAGTTGGGCTACACTAGTTTGGGCCCTGTTCAGACACAGATAATAAAGACCATCCCGATAAAAGATTACAGTAAACCTCCGGAAGAAGGCCTCAGATTAGTGTATCAGAACAATATGACCAAAACAACAATCTCAATGGATTCAAAACCTCCACTGCTGGGCTCAGGACAGTCTGAGGAAAAAGACATACCAACAAAAGAAATCAAAAACAACAACAATAAACCCTGACGGATATTGACTATCCATTTACACAGACCAGGCAGACATGACCAACTTTACGGAAGGACTTCGACAAAGTCTTGGTTTAAATATTCAATCAACAACACACTGTGATGAGGGCTGGCTGCTGTAGAAGCACAGAGAGGGGAGGGGCTAGGGGGAGGGAGCTCAAGTGAGTCTGACGTGGGCACTTATCCTGAAATGCCCTTTTCACAAATATGTGTCTCTGTTCCTCTCTTTCTCATTTTCACCTTCACTCTTTCTCCTTTCACTTTTCTTCCCGTTATTATAATTGTGCGTTTGTTCTGATATTCATTATTATGCTATTATTTTATTACCTGAAAAATGTTTGCACAGAAAAAAGTGTACGTGCTAGCACAACCACATTTGGGAGCTAGGTTCCTATAGTCACCCACAACCCAGATTAGAAAAATTCTCTTGATAGTGGCACCATAACAAACCACAATACATCTATAACTCTTAAACCATTTGGCTAGAGGAGAACTTCAAGTTGCTAACTCAGAAACATTGGCAGCTATCACCCATTAAATTTTTGGCTGACCTGCTTGGATCCCATAATTGCAGCCTGTGGCAAAATTTATTGTTATGATTATTACAATTATCATCTTCCTGAATAATAATAATGTATTTTTCTCTCTCCCATCTCTATTTCACACGCAGCTACATTCACATGGATCAGCAGTTTCCCTGAACTTTTCTAGCCAAGGGACAAAAGGGATGGAGTTGAAATAAAATGATAGGAATGCATTTCAAAAGCGAAATTTAAATTAGCTCGTTAGCCTCTCATCAGTTCTACTGCGCCTATCCTGCCGTGCCACACGTTTTCATGTTAGCCTCTTATTAGCTCTACCGCAGCCATCCTGCTGTTGCCCATGTTTTATGTGTTTATAGGCTAAATCAAACTTTGAATACAAAAAAGATGTTCAAATTAAGAATGCATACATAATAAGTGATATTATTGTACAGGGCTAGAGTTACTTATACTGTATCTAGTGGTAGTGGTGTAATAATTCATGATAGGGAAGTAATGTAACTGTATTCTTAGGTAGATTAGTCAGAATAAAGATAATATAAACCAGTGCATTACTGGGCCAAGACGGAGGGAATGTTCCAGCTGCTCCAGCTGCACTCTGGGCCATTATTTGCAGAATTCAGGACATGACGTAAGACAAAAGGGAAATTCCATGTTGAGACCTCCTGCGGGGATCAGGGAAACTCAGTCACAATTAAGTATTTATCTGCTGTCAGGCTTAATGAAAACCACGGCTTCATGTCTCATTGTTGTGCCTCTTGCTACATCTCAGGCCCCGACCTCACGAGCAATAACTACCGTTGCATTAGCGGAGACGGTGTGACACTGTGTGCCAGTCTACAGAAATCCACAAGCTATCATAGCTTTTGCATGAGGTGTACAAAAACATAATTATCTGTATCTATATCTGTTCAACCAACAAAATTATCTGTCTCTCTATCTATATTCGGATAAAAGAAGTATTTCTAAGCCAATATTCATTGGAAAAGCAATTTTTGTGCCTTCAAAGCATCAAATTGATTTAATATTGGCATAGAATTAATTATGAAAAATATTTCCACATCCTCAAACTGTACTTTTCATCCCTCTCTTTTTTATTTTTAACTAAACTAGGTTTTATGAACTGTCTGAACCGCACCACCACCCTTTAACTGGGGGACACTGAACAATCAGACACTGAAAAAAACGTTTTAGAAAATGAAAGATTCTGTTTTGCATTGGAAATAGAAACTATTTACGGTAAAGATATATAGAAAAATACCCTTCAAGTCAAGGGGATAATCTTACATTTCAGTGATGCTGCATTCGCATTTCTTGATGCGTTAACGTTTCTGCAGTTCGCTAGGGAAACGTGAATTACTGCTTTACAACACTAATTACATAACCTTTATACATTAACTTTTTGCCTGTTTCATTTTATTTTCTTTTTTTCCCCAACTGAACTGGGTTTTTTAATTTTTTGGAAATTAACATAGAGCTAAAAACTATGTTCTTAGCTTCATTTTGATGTGTAGGTTGCAGAGGTTTGAAAGAAATCCAGTTGCCACACTATACTTTTGTCTTGCTAGCTCCCGCACATTACGCCTCCCCCTCCTTGATTTGAGAGTTTCCCTAATTGATAGCCGGGAACGGTTAGCTCTCAGTCCGCTGCCTGCTATGTTCTGACTAGGTGGGTGTGACTACAAAATAGCGATCACTTTTCAATAATATGTAGTGAATGAAATGACTAGTTAGTGAAATCAAAGTCCTATGCTGCAAACAGAATGGGCATTATTATCTTGTAGACAACCACAATGATATGAATAGATTTGAAGAAACATAATGGCTGACGCACAGACATGTCAATCATGGCTTTTTTTCCCGAATAATACCGAGGAAATTCCGGTAGAAGAAATACCCGTTTCCATTGCATTATCTGTGCCTTACGTATAACATATTCATATTTATTTTGAAATAAGAAGCTTAGATGACGCTCAGTTTCATCAAGGAAGCTGACATAAAACAGGAAGGCAGCGGGGTTACATAAATAGTTCAGTTGAAACACCAGCGACTTTGCAGTGCAAACATACGTCGCTTTCCTGAACTGCGGGTGAGACTGCAGTCCCCAGCAGCAGGCATTCTGTAGCATAAATACATGAATTATCATGTAATTTACATGTGAATGACAAAATATGCTATTTATTTCATTTGAAGAAGTAATAATTGATGTCTCTCTGTCTTGGCCACTTTCAAAAACTGTCAGGAGATGTGGTAGGTGTTACTCAGCCATTTGTGTCTCAGTACCTAACCCAAGTTCCTCAGTACCACACTCGGAGCCAAGCAAAATAAAAGACCTACAACAGATTGCACAAAGAAATTAGCTACTTGGTTTGACTTGAATTAGAAAAGGCAAATGAATAGAATCTTTCAGCTAAATATGATAAATTCAAAATACGAGAGGGGACTGTATTGACCTTACATACGATATTCCTCATTGCAGTTTGTGATTAAAAACGTTTGTGTATAGTGGCGCTGCTACTTCACAAACTTACTTTTTGTTTGTGCACTGGTAAAATTTTAATTTTATGGCACATCGGTATTATAGCTAGTAATTATTATTTATTCCTTACATATAGCCAACAATTATAATTATTATAAAATAATTATTACAAAAAAGGAGCCTATTATATTAGCATACATTAAAAAATACTATACAGTACACATTTAGGGTTCGGCTGCTGAAACTATAGTAACTTAGCCCACTAACTAGAAATTTCTGACATTGCCAGTGGACACTGTATAGCTGGCTATATCAGTAAGATACATTGTTCTTATTTATTAAAATTAAATTGAACGTTTCCATTTATTGAAAAATTTGACAATGAAAATGGTAGATCAAACAAGGTATGTGGGAGACTTGACGTGTTAAGTTCGGTCGGTATGTTTTGCCATTATGTTCTGTTGTACATGGAATCTTCAGTGAAGTTGAATGAGTCTGTGTATTAATTTCGAACAGTGATAAGGCCACTTTCACTGGAACTTCATAGCCATGCATTATTGCCGTGCATTCACTGGGAAATAATGCACACCCCTCCAGCCAATCAGAAAACAGTATTTAACCAAGCCATGGTGTAATGTCAAGTAAATGATGCCAATCCTGTCATTGCACTATACTTCAATGGGACCAGTGACCTCCACCCTGATTTCCGTCTTTCCCGGGAAACATTTGGCCACCTTATGAGAATGCTGTGGTGATTGAGACCCTCATGTTACTGTTTTGGTTTGCCGGTGCTACCTCATATCACGTTGTTGCTAAAGCCTTTAACATCCATAGGTCAACAGTGCATAGGGCTGTTCACAAGGTCAGCAGGACATTAGCGGCCATTATGCAGCAGGTTCCTCATCTACCCTTGACTGGGAGCAGGATTTGCTCAACTTGCTGGGTCTGAGGCATTTTCCAGGGTAGTTGGGTCGAAAGGTGGATGCCACGTCAATGTCAACCCGCCAGCAAGGGATGCAGCCTGCAACTTGAACAGGAAGCTTTTCTATTCGGTCTGTGACAACACAGGCAGGTTTCTGGACGTTTTCATTAGCTACCCGGGTTCTGTCCACAATGCCAGAGTGCTGAAAAACAGCCCCTTATATTTCAACAGTAATAACCGTAAACCAACACACGGGAAACAATTGCGTACATACAATTGCGCGTTTATTTAGTTATCCACTAATTTCTCCAAAATGGACAGGCGATGCTCCTCCCTAACTGCAGCCACCTTCTCCCTCCTCGCATCCCTCTCCCTCCACTCATTCTCTCACCTCTCCTATCTCTCCTTCCACTCCATCTCTTGCCTTTCTTCTCTCTATCTTCTTTCTTCTCTCTCTCTTCCCTCCTCACTTTCCCTCCCCTATTCTCCCTCCCTGTACTTCCCTCCAGCCTTCCCTCACCGTCCTCCATGGCCTTCAACATCTCCACTGCATCCCCACTTCGTTTAGGAGGCCTCCCGACTGGGATTGTGGGGGTTGTCGGGATCAACACGGGTGGGGATTCGACCATCACCACATCCTGGGAAGATGGGCCAATTAGGACAGGTGGCGTTACCGAGGGCCTGCCCCCTATTGCCTCATCCATTTGTGGATACCACTTCCAGGATGCAGCAGTGGTCTAACCCCCCTCAGGACTGACCCCTGTTTTGGGGCATTTAGATCCTACAGTGGAGGACACGTCTTGCGCATATTCTACATAAAGATAAGCACAGTGGTATTGATAACAAACATTATTGATGATGATTTGGCTACATCTGAAAACTGAAATCTGAAATCAATATATTTTCATCATCATGCGCCCCCTTTGAAGATATAGATAATATTATTTTTTCTATTTATTATCGGTACCATGTGTGAGGAATAGAATAATAAGTTCCTACATAACTGGCGCCACACGTGAGGATAAAAATAATCCCTACACAAGTCGAACACTTAAAACACCATACTAATTCTGGCCAGTATCGATTTTCATTTGATGTTTCCCGGTAAAAGTGGAAGATTAATGGGAAGCTTTGATGTGTCCTTTAAATGTAGAATCCTTCTGCGAAGTACACTCATACTTGGTGATATATTATCAAAGCACACCTCCTTGTTGGTAAGTCTAAAAGTGATCTTAATTAAAGGGTAACAACAAAACAGGCCACAAACCACAGGGGGCCACCACCTCTCTCGTTTCCACTCCAGGGCAAACTGTGTGTGTATGCATGTACGTGTAACACCCAAGAGTTTTTATCGTCATGTTACGGAAAAATGGGAAACTCAAAGCCAAGCGATAATACATGCTA
This sequence comes from Albula glossodonta, assembly GCA_019788955.1. Lineage (NCBI taxonomy): Eukaryota > Metazoa > Chordata > Actinopteri > Albuliformes > Albulidae > Albula > Albula glossodonta. Next base: position 651,984 of record JAFBMS010000769.1, read on the forward strand.
TTCAGAATAGCAGATTTCAGGAATGACCGTTTCATCTCTACTAACTCTCCTCCCTTAGCATTAGTATGTAAATGGAGTTGGTGTCGCTGTGATGCTCATAAAAAGCCGATTACAGGCTCTGGAATAGACTGTATTTCCAATTGCTTGGATCTGAAGTGGAAAATACAGCCCTCGATCAATTCTCAGGCACTCCTCCACCATACAATTAGGCATGTGGAATGAAGAGGAGGAGGAGAAGCTGTGGTCAGTGAGCAGCTCAGTAAGTCAGTGGGCTCAGTTAGCAGCTGAGTAAATCTGTGGGCTCGGTGTGAAGGCCAAGTCCAGTTTTCTCAGTCTTTTTTTTCCACATATTTGCTTCTCTGGCTTCGCTTACTCCACCAAAATTTGGATTTTTCAGGCCTGTATCCTAGGCCCTGAATAAGGTGATTGTACATTTACGTAATGATTACAATTCTTTGTTTACATCTTGTCATTTTTTAATTATTTTTGAAGATCTGTGTAATTTAAAATCTAATTAAGATGACACGTTCAGTGCCGAATACAGTTTTGGCGAAGAATTTTTATTTTGTTCAAGTATTTCAATGCATTTTTAAATATTTAAAGTGATTGATAAATTATTAACTGTCAAATATGATTATTTGGCCAATTTTATGACTGTGGCCCTAAATGTTTAACTCTGCCCCTAACTGATAAATTTAGGGCCACAAAGTGCTCCTAAGGTAAGAAGCACTGAGTCTTAAAGCATATTCAGCATGCAGCTCTGACAAAGTTTGATATTCAGTTTTTGAAATGCTTTTATTTGTGATGATGTCAGAAAACCATTTATTTACAACTATGACCCAAACAGCATGAAAAATCTATTTTGTTATTTTCCACCAGTGTTAATACATTTGTCTTGCTATTGAGGAAGAAATCATGGCGATAAAGGAACTTCAGTATATAGGGCAGAAGGGACTCGGGCTAGATGCTGAGGCAGGAAAATTTCGGGAGACCACGCCTTCCCACCAATACTTATCCCCCAAACACAAAACAAAACTGCATTTTCTTTTCATTTTAGATGTAAATTGTGAGAGAAACTGTACACAACTATGTATACAAGTAAGTCAATTTATGTTCCATAGTTTAAATGTATCTCAATTTAGTCATGAAAGTTCTGATAAAAATCTTGTGATTTCAATACACTTAGTAGGCACGATTATGTGGTTGGCTTCAAGTATTGAAAAGATGGTTGGATGTTTAGTTTATTTACATTATTTGAGGTCTGTGTAAAGCATTGTTCCAGTGCTGAATATTTCATGGCTTTACCTCTACTAGCAAATGAGCAGTCAGGGTTTAAAATGGCTATACATATTATTGCTTTAAAACAGGCCAAAATTGTAGGTATCCCTCATGATTATCATAGGAAAAAAACACAATAGATGTTAATGCTAGGGCCTTAATATTTTGCATGGTTTCATCATATACTGAGTCGTAACTGTACACAAAAAAACATTGGAAAGTGGAGGGGTTCAGGTGGTTGATGTGTGACGTGGCAATCAATCGCTGCTCAAATTGTACAGAAAGGTGCATTAATAATGAGTAACATAACAAGATAAAAACACTGAGCTACCCTGCTGACGGGTACATTAGCAGCAGAGTATAGAGAAAGTTCTTCGGTGCAGTGAAGGACGACCAAATAGCACGTCTCACCACCTCGTATTCATCACTAAAGGTGTTTCTCCGGTCCCTGCCTTAATTAAAGTCTCAGCCCCCATATTCAGCACTCAACGCTCCCATGGACAGCCCCTCGACACATTTCCTGCCACTGATGACTTCAAACCTAAAACATGCAAATCAAAAGTAGAAGATGCAAATACCACGCTTCTGACTTTCCAAAAGCCGAAAAGATAGATGGCTCTAGATCGATCAGCTCCAGGGAGCATGGCGTAATGACTGAGACGGTGCCACCGCGCTGCTGACATTACCTACCACTCGAAAATACAGTCTGGCTATGTTAAACTCTGTCAGCTCTGGGTTTCACTCGCGCAGCTAAGAAAAGCCTCGTTCAGAAGTTTCAGTTCCAGAGTGACTGTTGCGTTTACTATACACAAACTGGACAGAAAAACAAGACATGAACTTTGTGGGGCTTTTTTCTGGTGGTGGTTTCTGGCCACAGATAAAAATGTGCAAATCAGAAGCCAAACTTCAGGTAGGCCCCATGGCTTTATAGCAGGGCTAAGGGCCCCATGGCTTTATAGCAGGGCTAAGGGCCCCATGGCTTTATAGCAGAGCTAAGGGCCCCATGGCTTTATAGCAGGGCTAAGGGCCCCATGGCTTTATAGCAGAGCTAAGGGCCCCATGGCTTTACAGCAGGGCTAAGGGCCCCAGGGGTTTATAGCAGGGCTAAGGGCCCCATGGCTTTATAGCAGAGCTAAGGGCCCCAGGGGTTTATAGCAGGGCTAAGGGCCCCATGGCTTTATAGCAGGGCTAAGGGCCCCAGGGGTTTATAGCAGGGCTAAGGGCCCCATGGCTTTAAAGCAAAGTATAATTTTGGTACCAGAACCAAAAAATATAAAAAGAAAACCAAACTCTATCAGTCTGTGGTGTGAGTGTGTGCATCTTTGAGAGCTTCACTGTACCATCTGTGTCTGTGTGTGTGTGTGAATGAGTGTGTTTCACACACACACACACACACACACACATACTCACATCCCAAATGGTACAGTGAAGCTCACACACACAAACACACTCACACCTTAGCTGGCTCAGTGAATCACACACACACACACACACACACACACACACACATACACACACACACACACACACACACACACACACACACTCACACCACTGACAGTTAGGGCTTGGTGTCCTTTTCAATCCGTACAGTGAAACTCAAAAACACACATGGGATGGTACAGTGAACACATAACCAGGGGGTGTCTGACTCAGTGAGTTCAAGGGAAGGTCAGGTTAGCAGGCGAGAACAGAAGAGAATAGACCTCTAACACACAGCACTCTGTTTTTTTTGGCTGAGGTCCATTTGTGTCTTGTCAAATCAATGAAACAAGACAAAAAAATCACCTACAGTGTTTGCATCATTCAGTTTTGGATGGAGATTCCCTAACTAAAATTCTCCACTCTCTATACAGAAACATTTCAGTTCACAGTTGCAGGGAAGCAAATCATGCGATTCTCACACATGCATTTCCATAAACAAATGTGTGATTTGACCAAATGAGAATGTTCTGGAAGGTACAGATGAGCTTCACACAGTGGGATCTGCTGCCAAAAGATACTTGGAGCACTTATGTATTTTTAACAGTCGATGGGCAAACCATGCAGCGTCACACCTTCAAAAATCTCTGGCGTTCCAGCACCAAAGCTCTCTGGAACGAGGTTTTCACAGAGCTCTATACTTCATCTGGAATGACGCTTTCACAGAGCTCTATGCCTCAACTGGAAGGAGGTTTTCACAGAACTATTTGCCTAATCAGAAATGTTTTCACAGAGCTCTCATTAGGAAAGATTGATGAAAACATTCACTGACAAAGGATGAACACTATCCATCTGACACAGCTTTGTGAGAAAGAGAGAGGGAGAGAAACGAGAGCAGGACAAATAGCAGGAGATAGGTGGGGGTTATTGTCCCTAAAAGTAAATCTGTCCTTTTGTGAATTAATGCTGTCTCTGGCTTATCCCATCCCTATCTCACTCCTTCCTGTCCTTCACCGCTACCTGCCTCCCTCTCTGTGGCTCTCACCAAGAATAGAAAGCTGCAGAGAGCATACAGGCAGAGGATTGTGGGTATTGAGACAGGTCAGGAGACCAGGCTGGCTGACAGTCAATGTTTTTTTTAAGTTTTTTTAAAGGAACTCTCAGAAAAGTGTACGTTTTTGTTCTCTTATAAAGTGTAGTCTGTTATGTATTTACAGTTTAAAGGGGTGTATCAATCTATGGCTAAATAATAACATGTAAGTTCTACCATATACTGTGCCAAAGAGCATAACTGCTGTACAGTGGGATTCCCCTTTAATTGACTGGATCAAAACACTTTCTGATTTTCACTGCATCACAACAGATGCTTGTGTGTAGTAGGATGGTACACTTGGCATCAGACTAGACTTCTCAAGCTACCTGTCACATATTTTAAATTATGGGAACTTAACATCCCAGCTCTTTACCACTATCAAGTGAGCTGATGTCGCCTCTACTGAGTGTTATACTGATGAGTGTGTGTGCATTTGTACCGTATGAAAATCCATGCCCATATTCAAGTTCACTGGTCTGTATTTCTTAAATATATTGAGTCCTTAAAATTCTGTATATGACTTTTGTGGATGTAAGTAATTGTTTAGGTGGACAAGCACATTATATAAAACAAGTATGTCTCCATGGCACTAGCTGTGTGTTATTTGAGGTGAAAGGGGAGAAAAAGAAACATCTCAGCAAAAAAACAGAGTTGCAGGACCTGGAGTCAACTAAAGGGTTCACACACAAATCTCCACTCCAGCAGCTAAAAATATATTCACACTGTAAAAAATGCAATAAAAAAATGAAAATACAATGCAAAGTTGCTTAAAATAGGAAAAATAATCTGCTAATGGTATTAGGAACAATGACATGTAACAACATTTAACAGAGTATTATATTGAATTAAGAAAAGTAATCTTGGTAGTAAAATTGAAGGTAAGAAGCATAATCTTAAAAGTAGGAAGCGTTTAGTCAGTAAGTCTGCTGACTAAACCTAAGTTTGTAAAGCCCATTAGTGTTTCAGCTTCTGCAATTTGCACAACAGTAACTCTGGCTTACCCACAATGCATCAGAACCCCTATACGGACTCAGCTCAATACAATCGTATCTGTAAATTGCTTTTTGCAGCAGAAATTGCGACAAAGCAGCTGTACATAGACCCTGGTCCTGAGATCTTCTCAGAGCAAGACTAGGGCAACGCTGGCAAGGAAAACACTCCCTGACTTACAGAAGGATACCTTGAGCACAGCCCAGCTCAGAGTGGGAATCCATCTAATTTTGGCCACCGCGAGGAAGTCTTAGTGACTACAAACCAATGCTCTGTTTTGTGGCGAGACTCACCTCTCTCCTGCACGAAGTAGGCCAGGTACAGGTCCAGCTCCTTGACGGAGACGCTTATGTGGTGCGGCTGGACGCAGAGGACAGGGTTGGAGCACTGGCCGGCCTTGAACAGACGCTCGCCGTCCGTGCTCTCCAGCGGGATCCCCTTGAACAGGATGACCATCACCAGGTCCAGCCGCCACACCTTGTCGGCCTGCCGCAGGCAGTCGATTCGCCGCATCTTGCCCTTCTGGTCGGGGTTGGAGAGCACGCAGCAGGGCGGCTTCTTCCCCGTGATGGACAGGACGAAGTCCTCCCGACACTCGGGCCGGATGTCCTTGCGCAGTTTGGCCAGCAGCCTGGAGGCCCACTTCTGCTTCACCTCGGGCTTCTCGCCCAGCAGCTCGTCTTTGACCGCGCGCTCCTCGTCTTTCGTCATTCGCTTCTCGTGCTTCTTGAAGTACTTGCGCTTGCGGGCCTGCAGGTTGAACCAGGTATAGGCAAAGGCCCGCACGTGCGGCAGCAGGGCCTCGATGAATGGATGGAACTCATCCTGGAGAAGGACAGAGAGGAGGGGGGGGGTTTCAACAAAGTCGCCTTTTTTTACACCTGTTTGGTCCCAGACAACAAAGTGGATACACACTTAATTTAGTTTCATTTAACTTAGTTTCAGCTTAATTTGTTTGAAATATCAAATAAGGAAAGAAATACTGGATGTGAGTGCCAGTGTGCTTGGTGCGATGTTGCAAAGTTAATAGCACGTGTCAGGCTACGGGCCCAAAGTCAGTAACAAGTTTTAAATTAAAAAACCACAAAAATGGGTCCATGTGGAGGAGAGGAGACCAACCGAAGGCCAAATGAGGAAAACTAATATAGTTTCCATAGATCCAGGTGCAACTTATTAGCGCCACCTCCTGTCTCTGCTGGTCAGCTTTTTGGGAAGAAAAACAACAAACAACAAGGAACAGACAGCCAACCAGGCAGGTCAAAGGGCAACCTCCATGGAGGAGCTCAGGACGATGTGTCTGCCAAGACATTCTTTCACCCCTTAACACGCCACATTTCCATTTGGAAGCTCAGTAGAATCAAACGCCAGTACATCTAAGGCTGATTTGGGTTCTGAATAGAATGCAGAAACACCAGGGGACTGTGATTGATGTATTTTAGGGCTAAATAACTAATATTTTGTTCAGGACAGTCATTGTTATCTTCACTATTTATCGATATTTGTAAACTTGACAGAATACTGAATTGGAGAAAGTCGTAAAGTGACGTAGGCACCCCAAACTCCATCTTAATAGTGAGTTTTGCCCATTGCAACAGTTTAGTAATTCACACGAAAGTACCATCATGTTTTAGCAGCTGTTTTTTCACCTGCAGTCGCAGTTCTTTAGTAAATCTGGCTCTAAGTCTTTTAAGAGCTAATCCAGCTCAATCAAAAGGACTTCAGTCTCTTTAAGGACATTGCATTTGAAAATGAAAAGCACATTCCTACGAACGTTTCTAATAAAATATATCGTAGTCAGAAGACAAAATTGTATTGTCTGTTCTGATTAAATTTCATATGCCCTGAATTTCAGCAAGACTTTAAATTTTAAATATGTACTGTATTTAAAACAACTTCATGGTTGCTAAAAAGCCAGCTAGCAACAATAAAAGTTTCCAGTTTAGCATTTTTGCTAACACTGGCTAGCAAGATCTACCATTTTCCTTAAGTTGAATTTTAATACATGCAATTTCCATTTCCACCTCTAGAGAAGCTAAATATGGGAGATCAACAGTGAAATTTTTAAAAGCTGAAAAAATATCAGAAAATAAATGCAGTCTTCCTGTGTGCCTCTGCTGAATAGAAGCTGCTGACACAAACACAAACTTCAAACAACAGCCTTGTGGATTTTTCCTTTCTTGTTTCACCTCAAAGAATAAAAGAAGGCTTTCATTCCCACATACAGAATAGTACAGCATTCTCTTTGCTCTGTTCAGTTAGAGCAACAGAGATACACAAACTTAGCAGGAATACACTGGTGTATGGCATCACTGTCACAAACATCCTTATTCAGTTTTCATGTTTTATCTTTGAAAATACTCTTCAAAAAAGTTGAAAACAAAGCCTACTCTCAGTCCATTGTCTCAACTGATTTTAAAATGCGAAAGCACCATCAGTTTTCACACGTATCCGTCTTTACTCCATAACGTCAAGGTTTCAGATGAACGCGATCAAAGTTTCGCTGGTCAAAACTACAAGGGTAAGCATGCGGTAACAGCAGTCTTGAGCCTACAAAGAAAGAAAAATACAAAAACTAGCATGCACCAGACTACAGATTCCCATTTCATGGACTGAATCTTTGAATATGATCCAGTCCGCACTGGCATATACTCCCTGGCCAATCTCTCTCAGATTCAGTGTATTGCAATTGCCGCCATCTCCTCTGTAAGTACAAGTCTCCTCTCTGGAAGAGTCATGGTGGCGTGACTGGTTTCGCTCTCCTCTGCAGATGGTTTGAAGTGAGGGTGCTCAACCTCATTAAGATCATTTGTAACTGTTGAAATTACAAAGCCTTCCATGTTTGCTTCATCCTTACATTAGGCTGTTTTGGAAGGCCTCATGATCCAGTGATCCAGAGAGAGGAGGATCAGCGACTCCTGTACCCCCTTTGGAACCTAACATGCTCAAAAGGGGGTACATCTCCACACCTTCCGCCTTAAAGCATTTTGGATTTTTCCATAGGCTTCTGAGGAACTGTTTCTGGGTCCTTCTATGTGTCAACAAACTTTGTGCTATACAGGAGGTCCTCGGGTTACGACGGTCTCGAGTTACGTCGTTTCGTGGTTACGACGCACTCCCTTAAATTACTTAAAAAACCTAGTTTCGGTTTGGTTCGTAAATACGACCACAGAAATAAAGATAAGAAATTGTTCTCTCTTTTTTTTTTATTAATGTTTCATTTAATTACTGTATTTTATATGTCCTTCATGTGTTGTGAGTACAGAGTGAGTGACTTAAGGTGTTAACTTAGGTATAATTTAGGTATAAATTACGACTTACGTCGAAAATCAGCTTACGACAAGTCGTAGGAACGGAACTCGTTCGTAAGTCGAACCCCCTGTATCTGTCCTGATGCTTGTTACTTGGCCTCTTCAAAAGATTAACGTGCTCAGAGCACTGATGCCAGAATCTGTTTGTAGGTATCTTGCCGCTTCAGTATGGACAGCTCAACTTGCACAGTTAGCACAACACACCCAGAATCACTGACTGAGTCTGGACAGCATATGACCTCTCCCAGAGTAGCTAACCTACTGGTGTATGTTACCTGACATCGGGTTTGAGGTATGAGAATTTTTGGCCAGGGTCATAGTATTCTTAGGTTCCACTGGGAAAGCCATTTTACTAATCTGAGCCATTTGACTAATTTTTCGGACTCATACTCTCAGAATTCCACTTTTCATGACTGGATCAGTTAACAGGTGGAGCTATCCCTCCAATATGATCTACTGTTTCCAATGAGCAATCTCCTGTTTAACGAGTTGTTTTCGTTTAGAGGAAATGATGGCAATTTCTGCTTTATCCATGTCTTCAGTCAGATTTTGTGCCACTCCAACTGAGAGCCTGAACTAGTCCCTGCTTTTTTCCAGAGAGTCTTTGTTTCTGTGATCTGATCCTAGATCAGTCTTTAAGGGCTTTTTTCATTGTTAGCTCACTAGTAGTCCCTCTGATCTCACCATCAAGCTACAGTCTTTTTAAAACTGTTCTATGATAAACGGTACTCCACCAGTTTGCTGGTTGGACTCTTTTATTCCACACTCATGCTGTTCACAGTTACGTCCCTCCTCACACCAGAGGACCATGAGGACAGACAAAATCCAGCCAGGAATTTTTGGCTACTGTGTGTCAGTTTTCTTCAGTAATTCTGGTTCTCTTTAGCCATCTTGAGTAAAGGCAGAACTCTAAATACTAAGTACATGAGGTCTCATCACTGGGGTTCAGTTTGGAGATTACGTACCTCCTTTCAACAGGTCACGTATTACAGTAATCCTGTTAGCTACAAACATATGGAATCTTTTCCTGTCATTACGGATGAGGAGAGACTGACTGTCCAGACTATGGAGTATACATCTCTGAGATCTTCAGCTAAAGCTATAGCTTGATCTCCTGTGGCACCTGCTTTGAGGAAATCACATTTTATCTTCTGCTGTCGTTTGCAGTGCAAAGTCTGCAAAACTTGGAGAAGAAACAGCACCAAAGGGTTGGGCTTTCATTCCGTACTCCTCCAACCTTTTGCTAGTGTCACCATATGGCAACAACAAAAATCTCAGGAATTCTATGTTGTTTTGTTGGTCATGTGCTTGTCGGAACAGTGCGTTGGCAAGTTCAGGGCCTTGAAGAAGTTAACTGTTAACTACCAGTCTTGTTCCCTGTGTGGTTCCCTTCACTTGAACTGACACTATGGTGAGAGTACAATTTCAGCTCCCAACAGCCCCAGTTCCTTCAACCAATGAGAAGAGAGCACTACCTACAGATGATTATGACAAAATGTAATAAAATGCCCTTGAGAGTGCCCTTCCATTGGAGGAAATTGGCCCCCATCCCTCAGACAGCCGGAGCAAGCCATTGGTCCATCCTCTCAGTTTCTTTGACCTCATCAGTCAGCTGCATTTGTATAGCTTCATGAACCTCTTTGAATTCTCTCAGCACCACACGGAATGTTTCAACACCCATATTCACAGCATCAATGTCTCCGCCATCAACAAACAAGGCTCTAATTTAATTTCTTTTTAATGCTCGCAGTGACAGAGTAACCATCCACCAATGCCCTACTCCCGGTACGAAAGACTCACAAACATTTGGGCTTAGCTAACTTTTATTTGGGCACGGGGACTCAAGCGGGGGGGGGGGTGGGGGGGGGGTATTGTTCTGTGCGGTATCAAACAAAACGCATTACGGTTGTAAGTTTCCGCTGCTGCTTACGGTGGCCAACTAAGTAGCAGAGGACATGGACAATGTGTCGTTTGCAAACACTGTGGCCACAAAACTAGTGAACTTACCGTGCAGAGCACCATAACGTGTCAGCATGAATGAAGGACCCAACGGAAGCCGACAAAGGACAATTAACTGTTTGAGGTGCGTTGCGAAAATTACATTGTGCCAAGTTAATTAGTGTGAGAGGGGGGTTTAGGGTACGGAAAAGGGATGAATGGTTTGTATATATTTAAATAGAATTTTTCAATAATGATAATTCTGGGTGTGTAATGGTGCTTTGTAATATATCTATATATTTTTTGTAAAATGAACATAAGCAGAACTATTTAATTCTTGATGAAAGTGGGTTTAATTGAATTTGTGGTGCGCTCCAGGGGGGATAAGAGAGCCTGAGAGGTAAGAGCATGGCAGTCACGGTACAGGTGAACGTAGGGAGTGAACCTGGTTGAACTGCATTGGGAATGCCAGTATTGGGCAGTTATTATCGTTGATTTGTTTAGCTTTGATTATTTTGAGCTGTTTCTCTTTCGTTGAGTTATGCATTGAGTTTAGTAATTGATCTATTTTGAACATTTTGTTGTGGTGGAGCCTTTTTTTCTCTTTTCTTTTTTTTGTCTCCTGATATTGGTGCCCTATAGGCACCTGCTTGGCAAAATAAATTACCACATTTTTTGCACCAACAAAATCTGTTCCCTGTTGTCATCGTCACCGCAACCATCAAAACCATCACATACACACACACTTTCTCCTTTAAAACTGGAGGTCCACTAAAACTGCAGTTAAAATCTGACATATTTTCCTCTTAAACAACATTATAGTTCTCCAACAAACTATTAGCCTTAAGAAATAAAAAACACAGTACGCAAGTAATGATTAAAGTAAAAAAAAAAAAACTCTACCACTCCTCCATGTAACTAGGACTTCTTCCTGACCTCACTTCCTGTTTACAGTGCTGCAGTACACAGCCAGGCAGGAGCCAAGACTATGGCAGTCCCTCACTCTTATCACCCATAAAGATAATAAACTACCACAAGCTATAATACACCACACGATTATCAGGAATAATACAACCTTTTTAGTGGAAATTATGAAAATAAAACTATGTATTTTTCTGGAAGGAAAAACAGTCATAAAATAAGACTTCACACTTAGCCACACACTTTACACTTATCTGCCCGGTATCTGCCCACATCTCAACTTTGTTCAAATTCGTCCTGCATTGCATAGTTAATACTAAATTGTTGGCTAAAACCACATTTTTCGTAACATCAACAAATTGCTATTTTGCAACTAACATCGGTTTAAAGATCATTTATGTAGACAAGGGAAAGAAAAGGATGCAACACTGATTCCTGTCGGACCCTGCTCTGATACAGCTCCTATCAAACTTCATCTCTGCACCAATTTCAAACAATCACTCTGTGATTTGCCCTGGTAATTCCTGCAGACTTTATTTTGACTATGTGACCTCATCTAATACTCAGATACAGTCAAATGCCTTTTGCAGATCCAAATATATAATTTCATAAACTTCATTCATATCAAAACAGAATTGTAGCATCCTAAAAATAGTCCAGGAGGTTTTCTGGCATGATGTACCTCTGCAAAAGCCCAGGCTGACTATCGTTTTAGGTACCATTGATAGCATCCAGTGTTTTGCAGAGCTAATGGTGTATTGGGATTCTTCAATCGCTGAATTTGTTGCAGAGAATGAGATTGCCTACAGAATCTGTTGATACCTGTGGAATACGGACTTTCTCATATAATTTTAAAACTGTATGCTAGGGTTTTACTGCTCCACTGCTATATTTAACTGCACTGCTATTTTTAAAACTTTTAAAACTTAAATCCTCTTCTTTTCATGCGTTACTTACATGCATGCCACCTAAAATGGAAAGTGCCTCTCCACTCGCTAGAGTATTTTAGAGAATATAAATATATAAGAATATAAATTTACACTCAGGGGCCCAAAGCTGGCTGCTCCCTGGCTCTCAGAGATTGCAGTTGTTTAGGGATAGACTCCTGTTTGTCTGCATGTTTCAGTGAAATTACGGGATTAATGATTAAAGTGAACTGGGTGAGGGATTCCCATAAAATACTGATATAATCCAGGAAAATACAGCGTAAAAGTAACTAGGGCCCTCTGCTCTTCCCCTCTGAAACACCACAGGTGTGAGAAGCCCGAATTAAACCACCTCAAACCAAAGCCAACTTCCTGATGAAAGATTCATAGATCAAAATAAATGATGAGGATTTTTTTCAATTAATCAAAGTCACAGCTGAATTTTAAAAATGGGTTTCTCACCGTTATTCTCCCCAGTTGGATGATTCCAGGTTTGTCTATGTGCCTTAGGGACAGAGAGATATTCTTGTACATTTAAATTTATAAAAATTACCCTATGAAGGAGTGTGGCTGTAAAACAAAACAGGTAGATCACCAATGCCATGTTTAGTGGTTTCGGAGCATTGGAAACAAAGTATAACCTTGCCTTAGGTCAAAGTCCAAAAGTGACTTCTAGTGCATGCATGTAGTACTAGTTTTTGTTTGTTTTGTGCATGTTTTTCCGCCAAATACATTAATTTATTATATTATAATGCAAAACAAATGAAATATGATTCTTTCAAACATGCAGTTGAAAGGCACACTGACACACTGTAAATAAAACCACAAAAGTTATGCAAGCACTCATTTTAATACCAGTGTATGATGCTGGTGCACAGACTCTCAGCAGAGGCATTCCAGATTTAAACTGAAATAGCATAGTTTGGCAGTTGGCATTGTATGCCAGCCTAATACGTGTGAGCCCGATGTGTACCAGGCTAATGTCTGCCTGCCTAATGTGTGCTAGGCTAATGTATGCAAGTCTAATGTGTTCTAGGCTAATGTGTGTCAGTTTAATCTGTGCTAGCCTAATGTGTGCTAGGCTAATGTATGCAAGTCTAATGTGTTCTAGGCTAATGTGTGTCAGTTTAATCTGTGCTAGCCTAATGTGTGCTAGGCTAATGTATGCAAGTCTAATGTGTTCTAGGCTAATGTGTGTCAGTTTAATCTGTGCTAGCCTAATGTGTGCTAGGCTAATGTTTGCAAGTCTAATGTGTTCTAGGCTAATGTGTGTCAGTTTAATCTGTGCTAGCCTAATGTGTGCTAGGCTAATGTTTGCAAGTCTAATGTGTTCTAGGCTAATGTGTGTCAGTTTAATCTGTGCTAGCCTAATGTGTGCTAGACTAATGTATGCAAGTCTAATGTGTTCTAGGCTAATGTGTGTCAGTTTAATCTGTGCTAGCCTAATGTGTGCTAGGCTAATGTATGCAAGTCTAATGTGTTCTAGGCTAATGTGTGTCAGTTTAATCTGTGCTAGCCTAATGTGTGCTAGGCTAATGTTTGCAAGTCTAATGTGTTCTAGGCTAATGTGTGTCAGTTTAATCTGTGCTAGCCTAATGTGTGCTAGGCTAATGTATGCAAGTCTAATGTGTTCTAGGCTAATGTGTGTCAGTTTAATCTGTGCTAGCCTAATGTGTGCTAGGCTAACACTCTTTGCAATCTGCAGTTTCTTTACCTGCCATTTCTTCCCTCTGAGTTATTCGCTGAGCTCAGTGTTTCTCCCCTCTGAGTTATACGCTGAGCTCAGTGTTTCTCCCCTCTGAGTTATACGCTGAGCTCAGTGTTTCTCCCCTCTGAGTTATACACTGATCTCAGTGTTTCTCCCCTCTGAGCCTCACACTGAGCTCAGTGTTTCTCCCCTCTGAGCTTCACACTGAGCTCAGTGTTTCTCCCCTCTGAGTTCCACACTGAGTTCACTGTTTCTCCCCTCTGAACTCCACACTGAGTTCACTGTTTCTCCCTCTGAGCTCCACACTGAGTTCAGTGTTTCTCCCCTCTGAGTTATACGCTGAGCTCAGTGTTTCTCCCCTCTGAGCTCCACACTGCGGTCAGTGTTTCTCCCCTCTGAGCTCCACACTGAGCTCAGTGTTTCTCCCTATGAGCTCCACACTGAGTTCACTGTTTCTCCCCTCTGAGCTCCACACTGAGTTCACTGTTTCTCCCCTCTGAGCTCCACACTGAGTTCACTGTTTCTCCCCTCTGAGCTCCACACTGAGCTCAGTGTTTCTCCCCTCTGAGTTATACGCTGAGCTCAGTGTTTCTCCCCTCTGAGCTCCACACTGAGCTCAGTGTTTCTCCCCTCTGAGCTTCACACTGAGCTCAGTGTTTCTCCCCACTGAGCTTCACACTGAGCTCAGTGTTTCTCCCCACTGAGCTTCACACTGAGCTCAGTGTTTCTCCCCTCTGAGCTCCACACTGAGCTCAGTGTTTCTCCCCTCTGAGTTATACACTGAGCTCAGTGTTTCTCCCCTCTGAGTTATACACTGAGCTCAGTGTTTCTCCCCTCTGAGTTATACACTGAGCTCAGTGTTTCTCCCCTTTGAGCTTCACACTGAGCTCAGTGTTTCTCCCCTCTGAGCTCCACACTGAAAACAGTGACTCTCGTTTCTCTGACGGATCTCTGCTTCCCTCAAGCCCATCCACGCTTATCCCCCTTGGTGATGAATACGCACTGGCCATGGAAACATAAGTTTCCGCGCCAAACACACAGCGAACCTCTGAAGCAGCACAGATAAATACCCACATCTCTGTACATTTAACCAAAGATACAGCTTGTGGTACAGGGAAACCTTAAATCTCAACCACGCTTGCATACAGCAGCTATGACTCTGACTTTCAACTGAGACAAACGTCTTTTGAATAGGTAGAAAACACTGCTGTCTTTAGCATAAACTGTGACACACAACAGCCAGGCTGAACTGACATTCAGGAACCCAAGTTATGCCTTTGATTTCGTTTTTCTGTGTTACAGATGTTAACTTCTCCAAATCTGTTTCACACTATCTTATACTACACTTGTAACATATTTAGCGCTAGCTTTCGGCTTTGATAAAAACGGTTTTTTACTTCCCATTTTAGGCACTTAGCAGATGCTCTTACACAGGTTTACACAGTTTTACATCTCTTCACACTATTCATACTACATATAGCGGGAAACTTGGATTAAGAACTTTGGTCAAGGGTACAACAACAGTGCACCACTAGGGTAGGCCAGCTCCTTAACCATTATGCGGCACAAAAAATATTGACTATTACTCAAACGTACACAAATACAAATACAATACACAAAACTCATCACAACAGATTAAGATAATAAATTATTAATTCATACAGTTAGTAAAACGGCAGGCTTGTTTAAAAAATGACATTAAAGCTATATTGAAAGATAATCTGTAAAACTGTGTCTTCAGTTTTGTCTTAAAAGAAGACGCTGACACGGCTGCTGTACTGTCCATTGGGAGACTGTTCCAGACACTTGAGGCTGGCACCAAGGAAGCTCAAGCCTAGAGACTGGAACAGCCAACAGTGATTCACCTGATGAGCTAAGTGGATTTGGTAACGCAACGTAAACTCAGTTATGTATTTTGGCGCTAAACCATGCAAAGCTTTTCAAATAATGAATACGAGTTTAAATTCAGGCTGAATACAATTGATAGCCAGCTTTGAGAATAAGTGAAACAAACAGCAACACTGTGTGTCAATTCTGCCTCAGAACCTCAGTGTGTGTGTGTGTGTGTGTGTATGTTTATGTATGGGTGTGTACATGTCAGCAGTTGTGAATTTCACATACATGTGTGTAATAATAAATCAAAAGACAGTATTTCCCTCGTCTTTGTGACTAGTTGGCCACGACCAAGTGACAAAGAATAGGTCATGCTGAACGTATCCACAAATTCTCATTTTTTGTATTTTGAGCATTGTCCAGAATCACTCCATTGGCCTTTTGTCACTTAATCACACAGAATAATGGGTTACAAATATTCCAAACACACATATACAGTGGGGTCCAGAAGCCTGAGACCACACTGAAATTTCTTTTCCTAAAGATTTTTTTCATGTACATCTGGAAATAACAGAAAGTTTTAGAATTTTGAAAGATTTAAGGAAGTTTAAAATAAAGATGAAATATTTGATATTCTGCACTATTTCTAGGTCAAATTTAAGCAAATTTGTGACTTTGACCATGTAAACTCCTGTACAGAAAAGGTCAAACCCCATCATACATTTACGGGGGCGCTTAAAGGCCGACAAAGTTTTAGGCACTTGAAGACCACGGGATAAGATGGATCATCAGGTTTCGGACAGACTTGTGGAGTCCATGCCATCTTCAATGCACGCTGTCATTACTGCAAATGGGAGACATACGAAAAACTAGAACATTCTGAAATTCATGTACTTTTTTTCAAATATTCAGCTTGTCACTCAAATTGATAATATCATTTGTAATTCATTTTTTTTATTGAATTATAAAAGAATGCAAAATGTAAGCACCTCCACTCGTGGTCTCAGACTTTTGGACCCCTCTGTATGTCCGTACTCACCAATGGTAAAAACTGAATTGACACACGGGTGTGTCTGTTCATGTCAAAGGGTTAAGGACCAAGGACAGCGTAACCAAAGAGCAGGACTGGATCAATAACTGCTGTTTGCTGGAAGTTGGTCATTGCTGGTATGTCATGACTCCTTCCAATGACTTAATCTCGGTCATCCCCTATTCCACCAAAAAGCTGTGAAATACCATTGCTAGATATGTGATGTGTATCTATTATTTTTCCTTTAAAATATTGCAAAGATTCAAAAAGAGTTTAAAAAATACGCTTTCTCTGTGTTGTGGTCTTTGAGTGAGATATCTACTTGTAAAAGTGACATCCATCATCTTATCGATAGTGTATCTGTTAATAACCATTTCCAAAATTGATCTCAGGATTTGTAAATCACATTACATTTGTTAAAATCATCTATTTTCATGATCTCCTCCCACTATTTTGTGAACTGAAGTCGGGATTCCTTTATCCAAAGTAAACTAGAGAATGAACAATCCACGCATCTCTCAGTTTCAAGACATTCTGTCCTCTTTGTACCTTTTAAGTCAATCATCTCGGATGTTTTTTATTTACACGCGCAACCCTTCAGTAAATCAACCCCTTTGTCTCTTTAAGCGCTCGTGCAATTCAGTCAAAACAGATTATTTCATTGAAGGCAAGCAAACATGTCCTTAGGAGTGAGTTCTGTCATTTTACAATAAGCAGGTGACCCGAAAGAGACTGCATATTGGCACTACATCTGCCAATAAAGATATAAAATGCATATGACTGTATCTAACCCTTGATTGTTGAGGATTTTATCATATTAGTTTCTTATTTGTGCATGTGTATTTCTGATGTGGAGTAACCGTGGCTATGGATACAAACTGCCATGTCTACCTGAGTGTGTGATGTGAAAAGCATAAAGTTTTTCTCTCTCGCTTCAGCAGAGTCTGTTTGCCCAAAAGCCATAGACAAGTGAACGATTTTCACAGGGGAGCGTGTGATTCACACCCCCCCACAGAAAAAGCGTCAGGCCAACATGTATCCCAAGCAACACTGACCGAACGCGCTCACACAAAGAACCATCTATAAAAATCCCGTCCGACACCAAAACAAAGAAGACAGAAAACGAGGATGGAAACTTCCATTCAAAATCTGTGATTCTGATTCGTCTCCACAGGTTAGTGGAAATGACCACATTTATGAAATGGTTAAATGTTTTCCTTACGTTACGTTTTCTACCAACCCAAATGAAAAAGCAGAAAAATAAGGCGGATACGCATCATTTATAAACGTGGAGTTCCTCCAAATGGACCATTTGATGAGAGCTCTCTATGCAAACAGCTACAGGGAGTAGAGATCTTACCCCCATGAAAACACACTCAGGATAGCGCTCCCATAGACCATAAGAAGCAACAGTACCGCATGAACACTGTTTACCTCTACACTTTCACCTTGACCAAAAGGATCCTTTCAATCACAGATCAAATTCATTTGACCGTAAAAAAAAAAACTTTCGTGATCCATCTTTTAACGTCTTCACCCACGTTTGATATTTAAAATATGTAGAGAAAATGAACCACCTTGGCCAACACTTCGCGCGTAGTGTAACATGAAAGACTTTTTTTGTTTCGCTCTGACTCTCCAAACAACATATAATTATTCATTTATGACTGTAAAGTCATAAACTGCATTTGTCAGAGGATGGCACCAGGTAAAATGCATAATTATTATAGCCACAATAGAACCACATTGCAGAATAATGTAAAAAGTGAGAGGAGCGGATGTCCTGTGTGTGTGTTAAGGTGGCTGGGGGCCACGTCCAGGGTGTAAAATGAGGAGAATCTCACCATGGTTCCTCCTAAGGAGCCGGGCGGTGGGACCAAGCACAGCCAGCCGTCACCAAACATCTGCGGAGCTGCGGTCTGCCACGTCAGTCTGCTACGCTCACCGTGCCAAAACTACGCCACTTATATATGTGCGGTCTTCCTGCTGCCAAACGCCACAGGCGCACCCCCACACATCACAGGCTCGCTGGCTCCCCCTGGGGACATGGCGCAGGCCTGCAGCCAGCTGCTACAACACATTGAAGTTCCTGCTCCACTTAGGCCACCTGGCCCAGTTTCCAGTGAAACAGCCGTAAACAGCGTTTAAAGCCTGAGGCGCGCTAATCCCTGTAAACATGCTAATGAATATTCTGATCGGCACCAGGGAGGCGGTATTATTAGGAGCTCTGGTCCACGCCAGCACCAGGGAGGCAGGGGACATGGCTGCACTTCTCACACACACAAAGCTGTCAGCAGAAATTAGGACAGCCACAGCACAGCGGGGTTAGAGGAACAGCCCAGCGGGGCAGTAGGGGGGAAGCTGAAGGAACAGCCCAGAAGGAGGGGTAGGGTAGAGGAACAGTCTAGCAGTACGGGGGGGACGGGGGTGGTTGAGGAAGGTTTGAGGATCAGGGAACAGCTTGTGGTGGAGGAGTTAGACGAACAGCCCAGTGGGCAAGAGAGGTTAGAGGAACAGCTAGCGGTGGGGGCCGGTTTGAAAAACAGCCCAGCAGCGCAGCGGAGGACAGTTTAGACGAACAGTCCGGTGGGGACTTAAGGAGGAGGGGTTTAAACATAAAGCACAATTAACCTAAAAAACAGACAGTCAAGTAACTAAAGGAATACCTACAGTAGAAGAACAACAACGAATTATGAAATCACAAAGCCACAACGCCCTTTTCCCACCATGTATGAGGAACAGAGATGCTGACCAGGGTTCTGCCTGGTATTCAACGGACTGGTGGTTCTACAGTCTTTACAGTTGAGTTCCGCGGCATTTAGCCCCATGGGGTTTTCTGGGGACTGCGGTCACAATTTCAGTACCGTGCCGAGCAGTAAATACTGCAGCCACAGTCTGCAGGTGCTCAAACAATGAGCATATGAAAGTGCAGAGCTAATGACTCAACATAAACGCCATGTAGAGGAGGAACTGTTGAGACCCACATATTACAAAATATTCAAAAATTCACAAAAATAATGCTTCATTCGTAGAAATTTCAAAACTGCTACAGTGACAAAACCCTTTGGAAACATGAGGCTTTTGAGTCGGTTGACATTTTGGATAACATGTCCTCATATACCATAAAACTTAAAATTAATGTGGGTCTCTTAAAAAACTCTTGGATGCATGTCATATTTTTACACATAAGCACAGAGTCAAAGATAATTAGGCTGCCCTAGATAAAAATCAGTAATGTAGATTTGCCGCAAGAAAAATCAGTAATCTTTCCACACTCTCCAAAGCTTTCGTTTTGACCGTGCTGTTTTAAGTGTTTACACACCACACCTTAGATTCTATACACAGCTTAATTATTGTTGTGTATACTGAATTACGCCGTTGTGAAAAAGTGAAGAACAGGCCATTTGGGGATACAGTATTCGCATAGTTCTATCGCATTAACTTAGTAAACAAGTGTATTGTGTGTCTTCCCCACTGCTATGTTTTAGCGATGCATGGGGCATCCAAACTCTCTCAAGGTAAACGACACAACTGTCCTTTCAAGAGATATAATAATAAATACAACAAGAAATTTTCAGATATATTCTTCGCTGTACTTCTTCATAGTTTTGCTGGCCACCGCGCAAGTTGTGATGGGTGCCACCATTACTGTTTAAAGCTTAGAGCGTACAGTTCACTGGACACTTTGTGTCTTAATGATATTGCAAATTTATAAATGCTATTTTTATAGGAGCTGTCATATGCCAAACGTATGACTGTGCTACGTTAAAAACATGTTTGTGATGTGGTTAGGTATATGATTGTGAGAACCCTCTCCACAGCAATGTTTTTCGCTGGGTCCTAACAGTGAAACAGCTACAGTGCCCTCCACAAATTTTGGCACCCCTGATAAACATGACTAATACGGGCAGTTAAAACAATTATTTATTTTTTACCTTTTTGATCTTTCATTTAAAATATTCACAAAATTCGAACCTTAATTTGAAGTAAAAATGATTTAACATAAAAAACTAAATCTTATAATGATATAAATATTTTTGCCACACACAAAATATGTGTGCCACAATTATTGGCACCCCTAGAAATTCTTACGAGTAAAATCTAACTGACGTATATTCCCATTCATATTTTATGTTTTAAAATTCAGCTGAGGGATCAGGAACACTTAAATAGTCTTCCTGTTTCACTGGGGTATAAATATGAGGCGACACAGAGGCCAAATTCCCTGAATCATCCATCATTATGCAAAAGACCAGAGAATACAGCAATGATGTGCAACAAAACGTTGTTGAGCTCCACAAATCAGAAAATGGCTATGAGAAAAACGTTAAACAATTGAAAATATCCATTTCCACTATCAGGGCAATAATTAAGAAATTTTAAGTAACTGGAGCAGTTGAGAATCTCCCTGGAAGAAGACATATGTCTATATTGACCCCACGCACAGTGAGGAGGATGGTTTGGATGGTCAAAGAATCTCCAAGGATCACAGTTGAGGAATAGCAGACATTAGTTGTGTCTTGTGGTCAGGAAGTCTCCCAAACAACAATCAGACACCACCTACATAACCAAAAGTTGTTTTGGGAGGGTTGACAGAAAACCTCTGCTGTCAACGCCCAATAAACTCAAGCACCTACAGTTTGCCGAACATCACTGGAACTTGGATATGGAGAGATTCTGTATGTAGGAATGGTCTCAGACCCCTTGCCACGTGTTCTCCAGTCTCATTAAGCATTATTGGAGAAGACTCTGAGCTGTTATCTTGGCAAAGGGAGACTGCATAAAGTATTAAATGAAGGGGGTGCCAATAATTTTGGCACATGTGTTTTAGAGAAAAATATTTCATTATAAGATTTTCATTTTACTTCCATTCATTTTACTGCACGTAAAAGTTAGATTTTTCTGAATATTTTGAATAAGGGATCAAAAGAGTAAACAATAAAGAATTTTTTATACTGCCCATTTTGCTCATGTTTACCAAGGGTGCCAATATTTGTGGAGGGCACTGTATATATATTTTTACCTATATTTTGCCCTGTAAGATTCAGTTCCGTCAGTGGATAACTTAATTTGAAATAGGCTAGCTAACACATGCAGAATGAATGTCTTATCCCCTAATTCAGATTTCCTGATTTTACCCAGCAGTACAGAAGAATTGGTGATATGTAATATTTTGAATGCACATACAATATGAAAATACATACAGCGAGTCTATGACAGCTGCTCTCCCGTCTCGCAAAAAGCTTCAGTCGATTTTTCTTCACTTAGTGATCGCACAGCCAGAATGTGGCGATGATTCGCTGGCTAAGCTTCTCCTGACGTAACTTACTGAATCTCTTCCCTTACGCTGCATTTACTTCAGTGAAGAAACAAAAAGTATAAACTGTGTGCGACCAGTGCGATTTTAAAAAGGTAACCTGTTTAGTTCGCAGGCACATTAAAGTTTGTGTACAGAATCTTTAGACTAAGGTCCATTTCAAGCGTATAAAGATTTTTAATATCTCTTTAAAAACAGTAAAATTTGATATTTAGCAACAGAAAGTCCAATCTTAAGGTTTCCAGAAAAGACAAGAATTTAACCCCTTCAACTTTATTGGGGTCACCCTGCTGGGTGTGTTATATCATGCAGTTAGCTGTGGTGAAAAAATTGAAAAATGTGAACTGGCCTCATAACCAAATCACTTTCATTATCAGCATTCTAGGTTTGACTCTAGCTGCATTAAAATAAAAAACTATAATCAATTGAATATCAGCAGTGTACATAGTTAACAAATTACATCAACAATGCAGACCGTACAATGTAATAAATTGTATTTTTACGAAATCTTTAGATTGTTAGGATTTTTTTTGTTAGGATGAGTGGCAGTCATTGCCACTTTGCCATCCGTGTCGTGTTTGTGGCCCACTTAGAACGCACTTATTTCTCTCACCTAATTTATAAAGCGTGCCAACGCACAAAAAACGCTCCATAACGTATGTACACCGATTTTCACGCACCATTTGGGATGTATTAAACTTCAGCTTGACGTGAGAATGTGCGTACCGGTACGATACGTTTGACCCATGTGTACGCACTTTAAGGGCAAATATTTGCTTTAAATAGCAGCCAATAGAGACCAAAAGAAATTTGCACAATAGATTCCTTATTCCTCGTGCTTAATTTGGATCACATTACTTTTTGTAGTCACTTCTGTTTTTGGCCTTAAATAAGTGATACATTAAATTAACAGATATGAGCAAAGATTGCATTCTTAATCAATGTATTTTATTCACATAAATAGACCTAAAGCGTGTGACGGTAGTCAGACAGCATGACAATGCCTGCCTTGGCACTACAAGAGGATACTGTGTATGGTATGGTGCGATGGGAAGATGTCTTCAGCGACGTTTCGACTTTTGCCGATGATGAAGACTGGCTCTCGAGTCAATTTTGCTTAACATGAGCTGTGCTCTTGGGACACTGTGCTGGACAGGGCCCGGCGCTGGAGCACCCCACACGTAGCAACTATCCAACACCTGCCCTACTGAAAGTCCCGTCAATTCTGGGGTTCTTTGGCCACGGGGAGTTTCCAGTGGGAAATAGCGGACCGGTCGAGTTTATCCCAGCCCTCGTTCAGTCATGTCATACCAAAAGTGTTGGATGGCATCATTCCTCTGAGTTCGAGGTACAACAGATTTCCCCCACAGCCAGCAAACATCAAAGACCGGTTTTTCCCTATGTAATCGACAGCACTCAAGTTGCAACAAGGGCGTCGTCAGTGGATGAATATGTGCAGGTAAATCGTAAGAATTCCCATTCAATAAAAGTGCAACTAAATTGCGACGCACAAATGACACCGAGATAAATGTGGTTGCCCGCTGGCCAGGGTCATGTCATGATTCACTCATATTTCAAAAAATGAAAATAAACTCCGATAATCGCAGCTAGCCCCACATCGAGGGGACTCAGTCGTGGCACTCCCATACCGCTGGCCGGTGCTCCTACACTTGCGGTTGGTCAAGTATACGACTGTTTGCCTCCACCTTGATGTCGCACCACTTTTTCTTAATTTCAGTCTTCGTGTGTGGTTCTCTATACCTGAGAAATTGAAACCCGCGGTAAACCCCTTTTTGTGTTACCCCGGTGCCGAAGCCGCCTGAAAGTATATTTTTTGTAATATCTATTTATGAGAATAAAGCTTTGATTTTGAATTCCGAGAACCTTCTTTTTTCCCTATTCACTGCCCTATTCACTGCATTTAAAATGTATTGGTCTGTCTTTCACATTATTTATAGATCTTGCTTAATTGATTTAAACTTCCGGAGCACCATATGTGCTTAAATGTGGGCACTTCAGGGTGTGGTTGTTGTGCGTGTTCTTTCACGCACATTTGTAGGATTAGTTGTGATTTATAACAGAAGACAAGCGTATGTGTTGAGTACGAAAGTTTTATAAATCAGATTTTTTTTTGCAAATTCGTAGGTTTTGGCTTACGTAACAATTTAAGTACAAAAGTATGCATAGTTTTATAAATGATGCCCCTGGTGTCCTGTTGATATCAAGTAAAAATGGTTACAGTTTTTATTTTGCAACTTTCTATTCATTGTGAAACGTAAATCCACACTGCAGTAAACAAATTCTGATGACTTGGACCGTTTGTTGAACACGAATTAGGAGTAGCTGTCGAGATTAAGAGGAGCATTTCCAATAGCACTGACGCACAGGCTACGAAGCTCACACAGGCAGCTGCATTCTCAATACACCTGCTAGGCTACATGTCCTTAAACGGTGTTTCTGTCTGGCGCATTAGCAAAAGTTTGCGCTATTTTAAAAACTTTTGAGTATGATGTTTAGGGCAAGGCAGCAGGTCATGTGGCACTCAAGTGTCACACAAATACGTGTACAAAACTGCATACATTTTAGCTTACTTGTAATAAAAATTTGACTTTGTATCTAACAGGCATTTATCTATCAAGGCCCTGTAGAGTCCTGAAATAGATTTAAAAAACAACAACAACAACATAAGAACATATGAGAACTAAAGAGTATCTAGCACTGCATAAAGTCTAGATATGAACTCAGCCAGGGTTTGTGCCTCAGCTACAGGACCTGGCAACCTGTTCCGTGTATTGGGAATTCTTTGGGTAAAATAATTCTAACATCAGTGTGGAACTTGCTCTTAACCAATCTTAATTTATTATAATACACTGGCAAAATGCCTTGGTGCTCCTGAGTGGTGTTTTATCATATAACTAGCATTGTAGGTTGCTCTGGTTGCTAAGTGCCTGTAATGTAATGTAATGCAATATGCATAGCTCTGACTAAGACCGTCTACTAAACAGCTGTAATACAATGTGGTGTGTGTGTGTGTGTGTGTGTGTGGCCTCACAGGATAGCACAGGGTCTTCTGACCAACCAGGTGACCTGCCTCTACCTGTATTGTGACTGAGTGTAGAGAGTGAGGTTTTATTCTTGTGGTCAGTCCATATCAATCACAATAGTGAGGAAAAAAAACCTACAGAAAAAAACCGGAACAGATGTGACAGCAGGAAAAATATTCAATACAGTACAGTGGCAACAATGGACAATACTCCTAAATTTACAATGCTACCGAAAAGCCCTGTTTCACTACCCAGGAGAGAAGAGTCGCTATGTCGCAACTCAAAAAGTCCCCAACTGTTTCCCATGACACTTACCATGTTTTCACAAATTCAAATAATTAATGTAAATGAGTAATAAAGATTTGTGTGACTCATTTTAGAAGCACAAACAGCTGGGAATATGCACAACCTCTCACTTGGTTATAGAGAAAGGAGAAGAATACATTGAGCCCATTTTACCTACATTCATAGATTTGAAATTAAATTCCTATCCAAAATTTTCTACAGCTGAATCCTGACAAAATATTGTGTTATTAGATTCAGAACCATAATTGAAAATTCTTCGCAATAAAAATGGAGAATTGTCAACATATACAGTGTCTACACAGACGCATTTCTGAATGGTCGCTCAGATGCTCATTGGTTAACAGAAACTGAAGCTTCAGTTAACCACTGTTGGAAATTCAAACCATAGTGATAACTCGGCGGGAAGCTCTCACTGATTTAGGACGCAGCTTTTTTTAGCAAAGCGATCACGTTTTTTCAAATCTGTTTAGTCACTTTGAGGGATTTTATATAATGCAACATATATAAAATCCCTCAAAGCATTCCTTTATGGAATCATGACTTTAAATTGACGATAAGACTCATGATACAGAAAGTCACTAAGAGGATCACATAATATGGAGTTCACCTGGCAGATCAGACATAGAGTGTTATTGCTGTGGTACCACAGTACAGCAGGAGCTCTCTCATTATGAGAGAATGGAAGACTCGGAAAATGCAGGTCTGAATTCGGCCCATAGTGCACAACAGTAAAGTCTGTGAAGTATTACATTACATTACATTACATTACATTACGGGCATTTGTTAGACGCTCTTATCCAGAGCGACTTACAAGGCAAAGTGCATAAGAACAGTACAAAAAGTGTGAAGATAAACCTAGAGAGGGGTAAAGTCCCAAGTGCCAAGGTGATCGAATAGATCAGGACTCCCCTAGAGACTACAAACTTGCTAAACAGCCTAGTTAAAAACAATCACAAATTAAGAGCATAGTTTAAAAAAAAAAAAAAAAAAAAAAAAACAGATAAGTGCAAAGTATGAAGTGTGCTGGTTTTTTTTTTTGGAGTGACCATGCACTGTTAGTTATGTTTATTAAAATGTAAATGTGTGCAATGCATCCATCGAATTTGTGTTACTGAAGTTGACTTGAAGCTAACTGATAATTGCCCAATTGCTGATGAATAGTGATTAGCAAGTTTTAACGACCCATCGACGAGAACAGCTCTCAAACTTCATGCCCATTATAATAACGATGCTGTGGATTGAGTACGCTGTAAGATTTTCAAAACTCAAAATGCTACCACAGAATACTGCAGCCTTTCCAGGCAAAAAACACACTGGGAATACCGCCGCATCCTGGTAACACATGCAGACTGGGAATACCACTGCCTCCTGACCGCATGTACGCACTGGGAATACGACTGCATTCCGATCACCGAAATCCGTCCCCGCTCCCCCAGAAGTGGGACCTTTTGTAAAAAGGGCGGGCAGAAAGTAACCGTATGTGTACACATACACACACAGGTATATGTCCAACTGAAGCGGGAATTAGGACCATCTTTCTCTGGTTAAGAGAAACATCCATGCCTTATTTCAGCTATGGCTCAAGGAAACACAGAGAAACGAACCAGAGAAACCACACAGCTGATATACCCAGAGAAACAACACAAAAAATATACCCTATGGGAATACATCCAGAGACACCACACAGATAAAAAACCAGAGAATACATCCAGAACACCCTGAAAAACAACACAAGGACCCACCTAGCAAAATCATTTCGAGAATCCGAACATAAAAATGATCCAACCAGGGGGCGTCCCAGTAACTCATCCGGTAGAGCGCACGCCACATGAGGCCGAGCCCCCACCCCAATTCCAGCCCAGGCCCCCCACCGCACAAGTGTCAGTGAACTCTTCATTTCACACATTATTTTACAGTTTAGTTTCAGTAACCAGGTTTCCACATTCTCAGCAATTAAAAGAAAAAAAACGATGTCGCTAGTCAGCCTGGAACTGAAGCAATCAAAATGGGTTTTGCGAAACTTGTTTTCTAAGTTGTTCTGGAAATTTAAGAATTAGTTGATCTGACTGTTCGAAAGTCCTGGAACATGAATATAGAACATACTGTACATTTTCCACACTATGTACTGCTATTTCTGAGAGACCACCGAAGTCCTTCAGAGCGTCAGTTATCCTTCTGTAGACTTCAGAAATGTCTAGTTAAAAACAAATTACAGGTTATTACAGGTCAGTTGCTCTTCTTATGGGTTGAAAAAAACTCACATACACAGCGGGTCCGTACAAACGAACTTGAGAACCGCTGGGATGCAGAGTGTTTTCTAATTAATATATTTTTGCAGAAAGTATGGGAAAAATCTGAAAGAAAATACATGATATCGATTCGGTCTGCACCTGCTACTCGACTCCATTCATGTACCACAGCTATGAAACACAATATAATGCATTTGTCCCTGACAGCAAATGCAGTTAAAAAAAGCACAAAACAACAAATAATCATTTCTCATGTCCTTAAATGTTGTTAAAAGTGTAGCAAAAAGGTTGAACAAGTTATACTGAAAGAACAACCCAAATTGTTTACTGTAATTGAATTCTGTACTGGTTAAATGTGGATGTATTCTGATTTATTTTGTAGCACTGACCAAGGGTAGGTTTTTTTGCCTAAAGTACCTTTACGACAAGATTGGAAAACCATTTGGTATTAAAAAAAAGGGACTTTCACTTCCCCTAAAAGTGTGCAGAGTATTTCTGGATTACGCTGACTTTCCCTTTACCGGAACCCGACCCCAGCACAATAACACAAGCCGATCTACCAAGCCACACAGCAGCCCTGACAAGGATATCAAGTTTACAGTAAACCTTGAGAGGGAGTCTCCACCAGACCATTTCTGCCTCGGTTCGACCACAGTCAAGACAAATATAGGAGTGTCTGGACAACACATGCTAAGCACTTTTCCAGAATTTTCAAAAATACTTGAATACTGGTTTTTTTCTTCATATAACTATTATGAATAATAATAAGAAAAATTTTAATCCTATTATTACTATTGTTGTTGTTGTTCTGACTCCAATATTCTCTGTTTCAAAAGCCTTAAATACAGCTAGTGCATAGCTATTTCATTGTTCATATATTTCATTAACTATTTAAAAGACTAAAACCACTATGATATACACTGTTGTATAACAGATTGTATATACAATTGATAACACTGATAAAACTGAAGTTATTTAAATTAATTATTTGCTTTTTGTCTAAAATTAGTAAATCTCAGTGATGGTGGTAATAATAAAATGTGCTACAGGAAATACTGACTGTCCTTACATTGTCAATAATAAAGGCCTTTTTGATATCCCTTCAAATATCAATACTATCCAAGTCATTGTAACGCTAGGAATATGAACACAATTCTTTCTTCTGTACAGGATCCATGTTCGTGCTTTTTAATCATTTAGGTTTGATATAGCCCCAAAGAAAAACCTTTATGATGATAACTACAATTAACATGCTAACAATTTGTCTACGATAACACTGAAAAGTAAAAAAATCAGGCTTAACTTTGACATTCCACAATATTTGAATTCTGCCAATTTTCTTCTGAAAGCTTAAAAACTGCTTAAAAATAATTTCTGTTGTATGGGTAAGTACGGTCGTATGGTTATGGTGACAGTTTTGGTCGTGGCGCTGGTTATCTGTCACCCGGGATGGTCTATGACCTCACACTCCTTTAAGTGCGTTGGAATGCAGCTCAGCGGGCGCTGCGCAAACCTCCCAGCCTGACACAGCACGACACAAACCTGACACAAACTTGACTAACACGTTAAGTCGCTTGGACTGGATCAGTTTTCATTGCAGCTCTTACATGTACATTACTGTAGCGTAGTTCTGAGAATGGCTCCATCAAGTATGATCTCGAA
Organism: Albula glossodonta; assembly: GCA_019788955.1. Taxonomy (NCBI): domain Eukaryota; kingdom Metazoa; phylum Chordata; class Actinopteri; order Albuliformes; family Albulidae; genus Albula; species Albula glossodonta. Next base: position 681,009 of record JAFBMS010000769.1, read on the forward strand.
TGATTTCTGTGAGGTCCTTGTCCAGATCTAGGCTACTGAACTTTCATTAAGCAACTGTACAAATAGGCTACCAGAATAACTAATATATAACTAAATAAATAATATTCATTTTATAGAGCTATAAACAACTCATCACAAACGCTTCTAAGTCAGTTATTTATTGTCATCTATAACTTAGAGATATGTGGGATGTCTGCCTTGTGATTCCAAGAACAGAACTTGACAAGGCTAAAACATCACAAGTAGGCTACTGTTTATATTGGCGACTGTTTCTGTTACTACTGTTACGATTGAACACTGGAATATAGTTGAATGATTATATTTTAGATGCAGGACACGAAATAGGTAAAATAAAGCGTTATACAATGATTTCGGGGGATAGTTCCCCAATATTACACCCGAACGGTACTCTTCACAAAATCCTCAGCAAAAAAAAGTTTCTGAGCAGCAGCTGCAAAACCTCATCCAGAGTGCATCCACACGCATCCCGCCTTTTTTCAACCGATTTCTAATCAGCATTTTAAGCAAAAACGATTCAGCCTCACACAGTGTACATTTACAGGGCTAATGCTAAAGTTCGCAAAAAAATAAATAAAGTAAATATTTTACCTGAGTAAGACATAGAGGATAATACATCATCTCGATGTGTTGATTTTCAGTTGACTTAGCGGGTTGTAAAAACAAACAAAAAAAGTTTCTGAATCAATTTTGTCGTTTCATGGTCACATCATCATTGTAATCCTCAGCTACGGCTGCTTGGAAATCAATACGCTTGGAGAAAAAGACACTATATATGGAGAAACCCTTATCAATTTGCCTAATAAACAACAATAAAGCTGGGTGGTGACAATATCAACTTACGCTCCATCAAGAAATGGTAGCGAAAAAGAATAAAAAATTTAGAACGGAGGGAGGAATTTAATGACGTTATGAAAACAGCCCATCCCAGACAAAACAATTTAAAGATGCAGTATGTCCTCTTCGGCACGATCAGTTAAACCGAGGAAATACGAGTAACATGCAACCAATTATTACTTGAAGCCTGACAAGATTAAATATCCGTTCGAAATAAAGTGTTCATTATTTTCAAATTCCGTTATTTCCTTCCATGAATGACGGACTCCCGCTCTCTTACTTTCTCTTTTCAAACCATCATAACAGCAACATAGCCCACACGTTTACTGCGTAAACACAAACCACGTCCAAAAAGAGAATAATAAAACCCATCTAAGTTAATGAAATCCTTTATCAGTGTGTTTCTGTCAGTTAAGTTTTACGGAAAAAGAGTCACTGAGCAAACTTTAGTGGGCTAAACACGTAGCCTACACGTTTCAGTTTGTGGCTTTGGTTTCGGTGCTGGTGAAGGTCGTTGAGGTTTCCTAAGGCAATAAGAAAATTTGGAAAACAGGGCAAAGGGAAATGATAGGCTATAGCTTAATTTCACTTGCAGGACAGGGTTCCGATCACCAGTACGTCTCAGGATCAAATTCCTGGATCGTGCGTAAATGTTGTTCCAATGTTACTTCAGTTAAATGCTGGATCTATATCGCTAAAATATGAATTACCCCGCCATGACAATGATTTCCTAATAATTAACAACGCCACCGAACAGATGGATCAAAGGTTTATATTATCTTTATTAAGTAAGCAGGGTAGCCTGTTTTTTTCAGTGCTTAATGTGAGAAGTAGCCTGTCCAGAGTAAAACAAAGTGAAACAATGAGACACTGCTGTATCTTTCTGCTTTCTTTCGATCGGTCAACCCAATCAAAACCTGTCTTAAACACATCCTGGACACGAACATCACTGTATGGGTTGGAATTACGGTCATGTATGTCCAGTGATGTCTGTTATTAGAATGATTGGGCCTATATAAAGAAATGCCCGATGTTTAGTTGCCTGGACATACACAAGGATGTCAACTAGGCCTTCTCTTTCACATTATATCCAGATACTACAAACAATAACTACAAACCAAAACACTTTGTGTCCAACAGCTGACAATGGTGCCTATTTACAGCCAACTTATTAAATTGATTTACAAGAAAAAGTAACACCCGCGACCAGCCTGTTCGTCCCTGTCACATGCTTTGGAAGAATAAATAAATAGATAAACATGGACTTGACATAATGGATTAAAAATCTGTAATCTGTCTTTGTTTATTGGTCTTTATATAAGTTTTATGTAAAGCATAGCCTACTGCATTAAAGGTACTGTAGGCCTGTGTGCTGTTGTCACACCAGAATTCGTGACATCGCATTAATTATCCTGAAATACATTTTCCGTTAATGATAATAGATGGTTTCCGTATAGAAACAAATAAACGACACGCTTCATCAAGACAGAAGAAACGCCTATGGATGGTGGCATAGAATTTCTTTAAAAGGCTATATTTATTCAAGACTGACTACTTTAAATTCCAACTACAGATAGGCTATATCTCATATCTGCATGCGACTGAACGAAGGCCGTGTAACCTAACAGATCAGAAAAAGATTCAGGCGACCTCTCACAAACCCCTGAAATAGGTTTCTTTAAAAATAGGTCAAATTAGACAAAAACGTGCATTAGATATTGAAGTAGACAAATGGCACGAAAAATATACTTTCTAAAAACTAACTGTGCTGTACTGTAATAACTAACCGGGCTGGTGCGTGCACTTAATCACCAAATAAACAGGCTGTTTGACAGCGACCAGACGTTTGAAAATCTATTTCCGAATGGCATGTGTAATTACTGATTTCCTTAATGAGCTGACACAGCTTAACAGTTTCTCATGACATGGGTGGAGAGATCACAATTTAAATCGTACAATATTGCATTACATTAGGCATGTATGTAGTTTAGTGACAAATTTCAGTCGCAAACGTGTTGCCACTTAAAATGTGTCCATCTTAGTTATTTACCATGTATCACCAAACTGCTGTAGCCGTATGATAAATGTTGCCCATTCGGTTTGAAAATACATTTTAAAAATAAATTATTATTATTGTTGTTATTATTATTATTACCATCGTCATCATCATCATTATTATTATTACTACTACTTCAGATCCTTAAAGGTAAGCCTATCATATTTAGACTAGGCCTCTATAAAGTGGGTGTAAGTATTGAAAGCTTGCTTTGGAAATACGGATAAATGCCTTCGCCACGTAAAGCCCTCGATATTGATATCCCTCGCCTACAATACGGCGCGCTTTCAAAACCGTTTGTGTAAGGTGTCCGCATCGCTATACGGCAACGACGTTGTGTCTACGATGACTCCCAGCGAGGGAGCGCCTCTGTCGGCCTGTGGTTCAAATACAAGCCGGCGCGCCGGCGGCTCCGACTGCGGCCATTTTCTGCTGTAGCCCTATTGCTTTACGCATTCTCCGCTGAAGGAAGCGTTTATCGGCTTTGAACTTGAACTTGGCCTATAGGATCCTGTGGTGCATACACGTGTGTGCCTGCACTGCGTTAGCTCGCTTAAACACGAACAATATCCAGCGAGGGGAAATAAGCACGACATTTTTGTCCTTACGTGCCCCTGTATCAAATGTCTACGATCTATGTGCAATCCTTCCCACACAAACCGTACGCTTGGCTGAAAACCTAAAAGAATCGAGAGTCGATGCCGAGAAAGAGAGGAAGGGGAAGAAAGAAATAAAGAGCTGAACTTAAATAGTACGTATTCTCAGTTTTTTTAAAAAAACGAGATCATCGTGCGAGCCTTGGAATAACGACAATGAACAAAATTGATTTGTTAACGTACCATTTCCAAGTGAAACTGACAAGCCTCCCAAAAAGTTGCAGTACAGAGAAGCTTTTTCAGAACCGCAGTTCAGCGCTTGGTCATAACGTCGATGCGGTTATTATTTTACATTAAGCATTCTTCCTGGTAAAGAAATTATCCCCGGTCCTTTTGAGTGTCCCATGCAGAGATCAAATAGAAGCGTCAACTGCGAAATCCGAGGCTAAATCCAAGTCAAGCCTGTTATTCAAGGTACAAAAGAACACAAATAAGAATCTTAAAATGATAGCATAACAACTTGCATAGTTAGTGGCAGGACCGAAGCCTGCTAGCTGAAATCTTGTTTGAGGATGGTGCTTCGCCGTGCCGTGCTCCTGTTAGCTGGAATTTAAAATTAGTGCAGGGTTTTCTGTCTCATAGTTTCCCATATTGAGCATATCCGTATTTTTGTGTTGGATCAGCGCTTCCACTGTTATGTGTTATTTCTCTCCGATGTCCAGTGGCGGCCTGGGCGGTCAGTCCCAGGAGAAATTACGGCAGTCTCGGAGAAGAACTAGATGAAACACAAGAGGTTAGGGTGTGTGTGTGTATGTGTGTGTGTGTGTGTGTGTGTGTGTGTGTGCGCGGGGGGGGGGGGGGGGGTTGTACTGTATTAGTGTTGCACTTGATGGCGTAGTTTATAAAACCTGAATGAAGGGAGGGAAAACAAAGTATTAACGGTGTATGAGCGGCAGAGAGTGAGAGAGAAAGAACTCAGATTCCAAGTCAAAGCAATAGGCTACTGCTGTCGATAAATAATAGTCTGTGATCATTAATCTTCTGTTGTAGTTTCCGTATTTACCTACAAAGAAAATGTAACTCTTGAATGCGTTTGAAAAAATGTAGGCCCAATTAAATGAATACAAATTTGTTTTTCTTAAGTCAGATAGTGGAAGTGTTGTCTGTAATGGACATACATCATCCCCTTCTAAAAATTTCATCCCTCCACTTCCTATTATCCTCGGCTCATCGCCCTATTTTCGCACCAGTGTTGTTAATACTTTACAGGGGTTTTGCCAAAGTGTACGGTGTAGCTTTACGGGCTGCAACATTCCTGGTTTAATATAACTTTTCCGATATAAAAAAAAAGGCTTAGTAGGGCGGCATCCGTGGGGGAAAAAAAAATCCAAATTACCGTGACGATGTTTTTAAAAGTAGGCTAGTTTTTTTGTGGAATGCATAACAAACAGGTCAACCCATTTCCCATCGACTTCCAATAATTAAATGGAAGCATTTCCCATAAAAAACAATAAGTAATGGTTTATATTCATTTTATTTTGCCGTAAGTAAAATGAATTATTTCAAAATGAATTATGGCCGTTGGAACAATATCATCAAATACTAGAATCACGAGCAATCTGATGTCTACCATTTAGAAGTATTAAAAGGTTAATGATTAACTGTAACCTATGATACGTTTAACTGTGACTTGTAACTTGTGACTTTCTAAATCAATTAGATCAGACCCCGATAGTGAATAATTAGCTCTTAACACCGTTTATCTTTGTCTTCCAGCGGCATAATTAAAACTACAGGTTCCAAATGACTTTTTAGACATAGCCTATAATAGCAAGTACCAGAATCTCGACTGCGGACTAGAAGTAACCGGCCCTTTATATTTCAAAATGAATCAGTAAGGCAATATTTTCACCTTATTCAATTACGCAAAGTTTCACCTACAATCACCATAATATATACCAACTGATATTACTTGCATTACTGGACTGTTAAATCTGAAACATGTTATTTTGAAGTGAGAAGTTACATAAACTATACCGTATATAGATTTATATATAGATGTTTACTTTATGACCACAAATATTAGTGAAAAGGGAGTTGGAGAATGCAGTCCTGTTACCAACTCTTCTTCCTAAAAGTAACCAAGATGAAGCGCCCAGTCGATTAAAGGCGAATCACTGTTCGGCTGTCAAAGAGAACATGCCACATAGATTCCCAATACACTGGTGCAATACCGCGTACAGGTGAAATATCACAGCTTAAATTTAGACTGAGGTTCGGGTCATTTGTTTTGTAAAACATCGTTTACATTTTTAACACAGTCTATATTTTTAGATTTTAGGCCCTCTTTTAATTATTTTTAAAAAAAAATCACCCAGAGGCCTATATGTATGGAGTAGGATGGATATATATAATTTATTTACTTATTTTTGGGAAATGTGGAACAGTAGCGAGGCAAATGTTTTATTGGTTCCATTCAGAATTAATTATAATGTTTCGTTACAGTGGATGTTAAGCATTCTTAGAAGTGTAATTAATGATTTTTCTTTACATTTTCATGCTATTTGGTGTCTTCTAAAACACTTTATGTTTCTATATTTCTATTGTTAATAGGCTATTTAGCATAGAGTGTTGCGCATGGCAGAATTAAGTGTTTAACACAATAGACTGGCGTGGTTTCAAATTGAAATGAAATCACGCCAGTCTATTCAGAACGTGTAGCCAAATTAAGCTTCAGGGCAAATTTTGATTGAATCACGGCCTAAATATATATAGTTTTGTTGTTTCCAGTTGTTAGTCCATTTTAATTATATTTAAAACATTTTACTACAATCGTAGTTGCCTCCATGTAATCGCTAACCTATTATTGCTCGTTACATCAAAACACATCTTTCCTACGGCACCAAATTTATTATGTTAACTTGTTACTCTCATATTAATACAAAGATAAATTATTCCCTCAGTTATCTCAGAGATTCTACTGACACAAGTTACAGTTTGTCATGTAAGTATTATTTCCAACGTTTCTAAGTTAAGCTAACATTTCCCGGTTTCAAATACCAAAATTGTTGCATCAAATGTTAAAATAAATAAGTAACCTTTGATATTTTGTGTGTTCATATAAAGTAATACGTATAAAATAACAAATTTTGTAGTTTTAAGCATTTCAAAATCCGCGTGTCTGAAATCTGGCTTAACGTCGAACAGTATTGTGCTACTTCTGTTAGCTTAACTATAGTTGAAGGCTTATTGAATTGTCAATACAATTTTAAATATAAGAATGACGGTTTAATTTGGGGAAATATTATTTTATTGAATATATTTTAAATCTTTGATAATTTAACGAGAATGCATTTTATTGACTTAATAAAGACAAGGTAGCCAATGATTGAATTAACCCTTTTTTGTCTTCAAAATACAGTTACATTTTACTTTTTGCAGAAAAACAATTCGTTATATCTATGTCGCGTGTGTGATAATTAAAAACATGCCATTAAATATTTTTTCCATATTTAATTGTAAAAAAAATATGAAGCTCAAATGTTTACGGTTCAATCGCGCAAATTATCCATTAGCTGTGAGTTGTAATACCTACTCAGAATTATTAATAGTTCTAACTATTAAAGTTAATGTAATGCATTTCAATAGTGTATTCAGCAAAAAAAAAAATCAAATTTCGATGGTTTGTTTGGCGGCACCTGCGTTTTCTCTTCATCTCACTGTGTTGGCTGAAAGAATGTAGCTTCAAAAAGCAGGCGGTAGGTTCCGTGTTTAATGTGATAATTCGCCGGTTTGTGCGTTTCTGTACACTAGTCGAGACTGTATGGGAGCCGGTTGTTGTAGACTGCAACAGCTCTTTTTAAAAACAGTTGAAATATAAGAACAGAAGCAGAAATGAATTCAAGTCTAAAAAGCCGGTTTCCTTTTTCCCCTTTGTCGAAAACATCTGCAGTTGCTGTTTGAGTAGGATTAAGTAGGATGATCGGGGACCTGTTGCTCAAAATCATTTTAGCAATAAGATCATTTTTGTGCTCCTGACTTTCAGATGATCTTAGCGCTCAGAGTGTTTGTATAGAGAAACCTGGGCAAGATTAATTCAATTATTACTTCTTCGGCCAAGAGGACTGAGGGTTGGTGTTTGAAGTAAGCTAAAATGACCATTACTCTTCATTGGATTTTTTTCTTGAGATGTCTGTCCACATAAAAAACTATAAGCTTTGACGACCAAGGAAACGGCAATTTTCATAGTACTGCTATGCGGCTAGAGGATTGAGGAGGGACGGTTACCCAGTGCCACATTAAGCCTCCCGGGGCTTAGGGCTAAAACACCTCCCGGGGCCTTATGTCCACGATTTTCAACTGGGAAACTAAAAGCACATTGACGCGATCAAGGGCCTGGCAACGATAAAGACACATAGGCAGATGTGACTTCCTATTGAAAACTTTGAACGCTGTAATGTATCAAAACCCGTCAAAGAGTACTGACATTAAAATGCTCTCGAAATATTCAGGTCGTGTTACCCGAACGCATGACCGACCTTGTCCAGTAGATGGCAGAATAGGATAACAAATGAAAGGGAATATTAGCCCACACGTCCCCAGTGACTCCCATGAAATGGCTATCTGTACCGTTACGGTTTGTCCACCATGTTTAAGAGTTGGCAGCAGACATTGTGGGCTGAAGGCTTCCTTCAGCTTTCTCCAAATGTGAACGTCATTCCAGATGTAGGAATAATGGTAAAAGACGGCGTATTACTTATCGCTTAGCGGTCCAGGTATGGTGCTTCTTACACCAAGTTATGAGTGTATGTTTTCCTTGGATACAAGTGGTTTCTGATGCATACTTTTGAGATGATAGCAAAGTTACTGATGAAATAAAGATATAAAAATTTGTTTGATGTGATGGTGGTTCACAGTTAAATATCTAATGACGCATAATCTATATTGATAGCACTGGCTGGAAAATATGAATTAACTGCAGTTCCAAATCAAACCGGCACTGGAATTACAGCAATCCAAATATGTAGCAAAAAATAATCAAAATGTAAATAAATAAACATAATAATGTACAAATATTCATTTTTTGAGAGTCATTACAGTATTAGTTAAAATATGTCAGTATTCATGATTTCTGTGGTTGTAAATTGCATTATTCATAACTGGAACAATGTATAATAACTATGATTACCAAATTGAGATACATAAGTCGATGGAACTTAAATTAATGTAAATACACGTGGTGAACTGTTTATATACAGGTTTTCGTATATACATGTGGGGTTTTCTCTACCTTCTTGAACCTGTTAAACATATGCAAATCCATCTGAGATCTGGAAAAATGCCACAGGGGTCTTGCTCGGCAGATGGGACAGGTGGTTTGTTCACCAAAAACATCACTTGAAAGACTTGCTCTTCGCCTTCAGCTTCAGATCAAAGTTCTTTGACAGGCATGATTTCGTCTTCAGTGACAGGACTGCCAAATGTATGAATTCTGATAAGAAATAACAGAACTGATTCTTTGTGCTGTTTGGAGATTCATATTTGCAAATGGGGTGGGTGGTTTGCTGACAATAAGTGTCTTAAAAGTATCTTAAAAGAGGGGTTTTTGTTCAATTATTCTGGCTCACGGACAGAAATTGCTGAAAATTTAATTGAAGGTTTAAAACGATACCTTAGGTCTGGAGACCAGAGCCGATAGAATACTAATTTTTTTGCAGCTCAGCAAAATTAAGCAAAAGGGTAATGAAATGACTTTACAAAAGACACCATGGAAAGTAACAAGAGGAAGCCAAGGTAAAAGAGAACCCTGCAGAATATCCAAAAACATCCTAGTCAGCTTGTTCCTCCAACATTGCACCACAGAGATTAGCATAAAATTGAGGATGAATTAAATCATACATCAGATCTCCCAAGAACTAATGGCTATTAGAAAGCAATTACTCCACAGTAAGGCCACTGACATAATGGAGCAGCTATATGAAGCAAACGTACAGCGTCTCACTGGAAAGCAAATCATAACCAGGAATCAAAGACATTTCCCACCACTCTTTAGATCTCATGATGCGTTCAGAGTAAAATAAAATTTGTCCTTTCGCCTTAGAAGAGGCACTCACTGAATTATGATTGCTACCAGTTACTTTTTTGTTTTAGTTAATATATTTGTTACTTTAATTATCTAAACATAAATGACCCTTTCTTCTTTCCCTGTTGTCCTGGTAACGCTCTGAAAAGCATTATTCCTTTTTGTTTCCTGTGTATTTCAGTCATCAAATCACATGACTGTTGTAGAGAAATGGAGGAAAACAAAACTAAAAAAAGACATGAATGTAAAATACAAACTACACAGTTGTACCTGGTGAAAAAGGGGAGCTACCAACTGTGTGACATCTGTCTACTTGAACAACACACCTGTCTGCCTGTGCAACATCCAAGCTCCTACTAGCTCTTCAGGATTGATCTCTCTGTGCCAATAAATATACTCTCAGTAGAATGAACTTTCAGACAACGTTGAGTGAACTTGGAAGGAGTTCATTGTAATGTAACGAGTTGTGTAACTGTACAGACGTTTGATCTTGGGCTTGGAGTCCAAGGAGGCAGTGTCATGCCTCAGTATTTTGGGTGAGGTGAACCCCTGTAGGACCGCTGGAAGAGAAGGTGAAAAGAAAGGAAAGTAGAGATGAAGGCAGAGATGTGGAGGGGGAGGGATGCTGGAGGTACGTGGCGATTTAATACCTGCGCAGAAAACCAGATTGGTCAGATAGAGGTATTTGAGCGAAGAGTTGTCTGAAAATATTTCTCCTGAACTTTTGTCTTAAACTCCAGTTCAGTAGAATGGACTTGAATGTGCTTGGAAGGAGTTGTGATGTTGCAAGTTGTATAACGGTACAGACATTTGATCTTGGGCTTGGAGTCCAAGGTGGCAATATCATGCTTCACTATTTTGGGTGAGGTGAATCCCTCAAAGACAACCAGCCAAGAAGAGCGCTAAATCTCATACAAATGTGTAGGGCTGCCATCTTCCTCATAGACATACTGAGTTTTAACCAGAGCGCCTACCCAAAACAACCCGAGACTGGTCTATACCCAGTGACTGTAGCTGGGTATATTTTGAGACATCGCTGCCAATCTCTATCTTAATAAATCAAACTGTTACCCTGGCAGGGAAGATAAGAGGATTCTTGTACCTACCCACAGTGTGACCCCAGGGCTGTGGACGGCAGGAGCACCCCACTGTTCCTGATGGCAGCTGCATGTTCATCGAACAACAGGTCCCATTCCACATCGTAACTTGTCAGGGCTCAGGTAGGACTGAGACGTGGACGTAAGGGAATGGGAGTTTATAGAGAATAAACACAGGCCAATAATCTAAAAACAGTGTCAGGGACAGGCGATGGGTCAAACCAGGAAGTCACAGCAAAGGCTCAAAATCACACTCCAGGAATCTAAGTAGAGACAGGCAGGCAGAGTTCATAACCAGTAAGACACGGCAGAGGCACAAAAACACAATCCAAAGATCAAAAAATCAGAAAACAGAAACGGGTCGTAACAGGCAGATAAATCAGACACTGGGAAAAAAAGCTTGTATCCGCATAGAGAAAAGAATCAATTGAGACGAACTCGCAACGAAGACAGAAACACAAGGAGTATAAATGCCAGGGAAATGAGTGCTAACAAGGAACAGGTGAAACAGATGAGCAATTAACTAAGCAGGTAACAAGGCGGGGCAGACACAGAAGGACAAAAGCACAAAACCACATGGACAGGGAAATGGAAAAACCAAAACACATGACAACTAATAGAACAAACCGAAACTAAAACGGACCCCCCTCGGCATCACGGCGGGCATCCCAGGGTGCTGCCGATGAAAGTCTTTGATGAGGGAGGGTTCTAGAATGTGCCGCACTGGAACCCAACACCGCTCCTCCGGCCCATACCCCTCCCAGTCCACCAGGTGCTGACATCCCCGACCCCGTCGATGCACCCCCAGCAGGCGTCGCACAGTGTAAGCCTCAGTCCCGTCAATGACCCAGGGGGGAGGAGGGGCCTTGGGAGCGGGGCAGAGGAGGCTGTGGACCACGGTCTTGACTTGGGAAATTTGGATGGTGGGGTGGGTCCATCGGAGGGTATGAGGAGCTTGAACCGGACCACCGCCGGACTGATGATCTTAGCGATGGGGAAGGGGCCAATGAAGTGGGGGGCGAGTTTTTGGGAGTCCACCCTGAGGGGTAGGTCCTTGGTGGACAGCTATACCCGCTGCCCCTGAAAGTAGCGAGGGACACGGGTGTGGCGATGGTCCACTGCATGCTTGATCCTGGCAGAGGCATGCAGTAGGGCAGAGCGGGCGCCAGCAGCACAAACGCCACTGCTGAGGGTACCCCCACCTCCATCTCCTTGGATGTGAACAGTGGCGGCTGGTAGCTGAGGCAGCGCTGGAACGGCAACAGGCCGGTGGAGGAGGAGGGGAGGGAGTTGATGGAGTACGCCACCCAAGGCAGTTGGCGACTTTGGGGTCCCAAGAAGCAAGGCACCGGAGGGCCGTCTCCAGCTGCTGATGGAATCCTGAGGAGAGACTGACCGAGACTCCAAACAATTTAGAGAATGCCCTCCAAAAGTGTGACGTGAAAAGAGGCCCCCTATCTGATACCACATAGGCAGGAAGACCATGCAACTTAAACACAGACAAGGTGAACAGACATGGAAAACCAGTCTGCAACATCAAGTATGGTGGTATTTCCATCAGACAGGGGCAACCCAGTCGCAAAGTCCAGGGCAATGTGGGACCTGGGCCATCGGGGAACAGGCAGAGGGTGCAGCAGACCGGCATGTGGGTAGTGGGAGGGTTTATTCTGGGCACAGACAGAGCATGCAGAAACAAAGCCGTGGATATTCTCCTTCATGGCGGGCCACCAGAACCGCTGGCCGATGAGCACCTTAGTGTGCCGAGCTCCCGGGCAACAGGGAAGCTGAGAGGTGTGGCCCCACTGCAGGACCTGCGAGTAGACAGAGAAGGTTATCAGGGCAGGCACTGGGAGCAGGACTTTATCTGCTGAGCCAAATGGACCGCCTCCTCCCATCTCGCTGCCATAATCCAGCAGTGGGCTGGCAGGATGGGGCCCAGCAGACTCTTCAGCAGGAGCAAATAGCCTGGAAAGGGCATTCGGGCTTGCCATTCTTGGAACCCGGGTGATAAGAGAGGGTGAAGTTGAATGTGGCGAAGAACAATGACCAGTGTGCCTGATGAGGGTTCAGACATTTGACGGACTGCAGGTATTCAAGGTTCTTGTGGTCAGTCCACACCGAGAATGGAGTCTCCGTCCCCTCCAGCAAGTGCTTCCACTCCTCCAACACCAGCTTCACGGCCAGCATCTCCTATCTCATGTCATAATACCGCTCGGTGGGCGTGGGCCTGTGGGACGGAAAAGCACAGGGGTGCACCTTGCCATCCTCTGCAGGACCGTCTCCGCCCCCACATTGAACGTACGAATCGCTGGGAAGGGTCAGGCTGCTTGAGACTAGGCGCAGAGCAGAATCTGTTCTTGAGGTCCCGGAATGCCCCCTCAGCAGCCATGGTCCAGGCAAACCTTCTGGTGGAGGAAGTGAAGGAGGTGAGGTGAGCAGCCAGAGAACCATAGTAACAAATAAAGCGAAATTGGCAAACCCCAAGAAGCCTCCTTCTGTGAAGCGGGCCAGGGCCAATCTGCTACCGCCTGTACCTTACACTGGTCCATTTAAAGTCTGAAGGCCGAGATGATGAAGCCCAGGAAGGAGACAGATTCTTGGTGACACTCACACTTCTTGCAACAGAGGGAGGCTGGCAACAGAAAATGGTTGTTGGTAGACTGTACTCCACTGGCTCTGGGTGGGCGCTGACTCTTCAATGGGTATCTGGCAATGAAATGCCCCGATTCCACACAGTAGAGGCAGGCGTTGGATAGAACCCTCCTCTGGCATTCTGCAGGGGACAGCTACGTACGGCTGATCTGCATCGGCTCAGGACTGCTGGTTTGAAGGGTCATTTCAGCCGTGGGCGAGAAGAGATGCGTGGGCTCAGGGAAGGCTCTGGTGGATCTACAGAGGAACCTCCTTCCCTCAGCTCTCTCTCTACGGCGCAAAGACAGACGCTGTTCGATGCAGATGGCAACCTCCACCAGGAGGTCAAAGGAGGTAGGAAGGTTGTGGGCAACAAGCTCATCTTTAACTTCATCTGAAAGTCTGAGGAGGAAGGCATCAAACTTGGCAACCTCATTCCACCCACTGGTGGCCGCCAGGGTTCAGAAAGCGACGGAGGAATTAGAGACGGATCCCTCACCCTATTGGCACTGGAGCATCTCACAAGCCACTTCTCTTCCACTCTGGGACTGGTCGAAGACTCGCTGCATTTCCTCCACGAAGGTGGCGTAGGTGGAGCGGGCTGGAGAGCGGGTAACCCACACCACTCTACCCCACCCTTGGGCCCACCCAGTGAGAAGGGCGATTCTGGCACGGTCGGTGGGGAAGGTGGCAGGCTTAAGCTCAAACACCAAGGAGCACTGCGACAGGAAGGAGCGGCAGGTGCCTGGTTCACCCGTGTAAGGCTCAGGTGGTGGAAGGAGCAGCTCTTATCCGTGTTGAGCAGCTGGTGCTGCTGGAAACGGGCAGCAAGGTTATTCATACTGACGGCAAAGGATTCCAGTGTCTTGTTTATGGACTCCAGCTGGGTCTGGTGCCGTACGATGAGATGGGTTGAGACCTATGTGAAATGACAGGAGTGGTACAATGGTGTTTGTGTGAATTCAACCTTTGTTATAATGTATATAACTGGGGCAGCCTGTTGTCTGGTGGCTAAGGTACATGGCTAAGGGAGCCCTGAGGCTGGTGGTTCAAGCCCCAGTCCAGCCACTGAGCAGGCAGGAGGTGAAGTGTGGACATGAATGGTGGGAATGTTTTAGCAGCTGATAAAAGTGCAAGACGCATAAACTCTCCAAAATGTACCGGTGCATCGGTTGTACAGACTAAGAGCGGGCACATAAATGGATTAAAGAAATTGTCAAAGTAGTAGGTGCATGCTATCAATCCCGTTGTAGAAAATGTTGGAAAGGAACAGAATCGGCACAATGGTTGACAATGAAATTATTGCTCGCAATGACAAAGCTGGGCAGAATGAAAGGAAAACTTAAAACTCAGCCTTGAGTTTTTTGACTTCAGGCCAAATTGTTGTAGGCTAAGATGAGTAGTTGTGTTCCCAAAGGAGTCAAACTGGCTCCATTTGTTGGGTTGCTGTAGCATATACTATTTTTTTCTGTGCAAACACTTTTAGGGCAGAAAAAATGAAAAGAAATAATAATGAAAATCAGAACAAACAGATGAGGATTTCAGTGGCTTTGCTGATTGGATCCCTAATCCCACCAATTGCGAGAGAGTAATGAGTAATGGCCTTTTTGTAGTGCTGGTGATGTAATACAAGCATCTGTTTTGACTGAACTAAACAAAGTGCTTACTTGTCGAGGGTTACTTCCTGTTTCTGCTATGATGCGTGAGAGGACTGAGAGAAATGGTTCCATCAGTATCTGCATAACCCTTGATAGAAAATAATGTCAAGTTTTATTCAAATAAAATTAACTTTTAAGTACATAACACTCACTTCCTGTTTTTGTATCTTCATCAATTTAGAATTTTTGCTGAGGATGGTCAAAACATTTCTTTTAAATACAATTGTTGCAGGAATTCTTTGTCAAATAAATCACAGCATTATGGCCAAACCATTTCGAGTTTCACAAGTCTTTGGAATAATCATGATCAGAGTACTTCAGAGATATTGTCAGAGCCAGCTTTGATAATTATAATTTGTATTTTTGTATGTAGTCACTTTTTCTCCACTAGAGGGAAGTAGGTAGCACTGGGTGGCAGGTCGAACCAAAGGTGATAAACAACTCCAAGAAAACAAGCTCGCCAAGTGCAAGCCAAATATTCACTAGGAGTTTGTCATTCCTAACGATCTGGATTCCTGGGCAATTTTGACTACAGTGTATACTCTATATACATAGTGTGTGCTCGTGTGGGTTTGTACAGTATCTGTGTGTGTTACTATAAGTTCATACAGTATCTGTGTGTGTGCTCGTGTGGGTTTGTACAGTATCTGTGTGTGTTACTATAAGTTCATACAGTATCTCTGTGTGTTACTATAAGTTCATACAGTATCTGTGTGTGCTAGTGTGGGTTTGTACTATCTCTGTGTGTTACTATAAGTTCATACAGTATCTGTGTGTGCTCGTGTGGGTTTATACAGTATCTGTGTGTTACTATGAGTTCATACAGTATCTGTGTGTGTTACTATGAGTTCATACAGTATCTGTGTGTGTTACTATAAGTTCATACAGTATCTGTGTGTGTTACTACGAGTTCATACAGTATCTGTGTGTGTTACTACGAGTTCATACAGTATCTGTGTGTGTTACTACGAGTTCATACAGTATCTGTGTGTGTTACTATAAGTTCATACAGTATCTGTGTGTGCTTGTGTGGGTTAATACAGTATTTGCATATACTAGTGTGATGTTGGCACATACAGTATAGCTGTTATGACTGGAGTAACCTCTAGTTTATTGTGTTGAAATTATTTATATGCAGTTAGATACAATGTTTATTTATTTGTATGGCTATATTGTTGTCTATGAGCTTATGGTCTTCTTACTGATGTTCTTACAGTATACAATCACAATGTGCATGCTACACCACTGTACTTACTATGCTTGCTTCCAAAATTATTCTGGATTCACTTGTTTGGAGAAATAATTGTTACTATTCTACATTAAACCAATACTATAATTGTGTCACCTTATGAATTTTCTTGGTGTTCTTTTTGTTCTATTTTTTACTTTTGATTAATTTTTTTGAAGGCCACTATTAATCCAGTTGAATCTGATTTGAGATTTTCAGTTAAACTGTCGTACTAAATTACACATTCTGTTTGGAGATGAATTGCAAGTAAAATAAGCAACCCAGTTTTCCTCCAGTTCACTTCTTATTTTAGGTCACCCTGTATATTGCTGACCTACTACGATTGTACCCCCATCCCCCAAATCCCCGTTCTGCTCTTCTGGCCTGGTCTCCATGTTTGACGTTCCCCCAGTGTCACAGGGAGGGCCCTGCTAATCCCACAACTAATCCAAAAACTTCATCAGTCAGAGAAAGATTTCCAGAAAGGAAACCAATCCCATTTTATCAGCACCAGGGGAAGGAAATACATCTAGCATTAGAATGTACAAATGTGTGCCGCCTTGTAATATACATAAGTAAATTAAACAAGCGAGTGATCAATATCAAATGGAAAACATTCTTAATTTATTGAGAAATTGAATTTGAAACTTGAAAATGCAAATGTTAAGTAGTCACTCTTCATCAAGAGTAAATATTTGTTTTGTGCGTCTTCATAGAAAACCTACAGAATACTTATTTCCGAAATAGACAAGTTTTGATAACGCCATATGTATGGATGCAGAGAGTGCTTGCATGTGGGAGTGGGAGGGAGCTGGGATAAGGGTGTGAATAGAGGGATGGGGGAGATGGTTGGAGGAACAAAGAATAAAGATAACCACTAAGCTCATACCTGCAATTGTACAAAGCTATTTGTGAGCTCAGCTCTGAGCATAAGACTTATACAGTCTACACAAGCATAAACACACACTCACACACACACTCATACAAAAACACACTAACACACACTCACAAGCGCATACACTCATACAAACACTCACACACATGTAGACAAACACACACACTTACACATGTACACACACACTCACACACACATACACTCATAAAAGCATACACACACACACACATATATACACACACACAAACACACACAGCCTTGGAGTTTGCCAGAAGGCACTTAATGGACTCTCGGACTGTGAGAAACAAGATTGTCTGGTCTGATGAAACCAAGATCAAACTGTTTACTCTCAACTGTAAGCATCACTTCTAGAGTACACCAGGTACCACTTATTACCTGCACAATACCATCCCAACAGTGAAGCATGGTGGTGGGTCGTAGCATGCTGTGGGGCTGTTTTCCAGTGGCAGGGACTGGAAGAGAAGTCATAGCCAAGGGAAAGCTGAACAGAGTATAGAGATTTCCTTGATGAAAACCTGTTCCAGGGTATTCTGGACCACAAACTGGGCTGAAGGTTCACCTGCCAATATGGGCATTGCTAGATCCTTCTTACTGGGGCACGTGCCCCAGTATTGAGCTGGTGTGCCCAGGTAAAATCTCGCTTGATTTTTAACAAGCTCCTATGTTTGGCAGTGGATTCATTTAGATTGTTAATAACGGGAAAATAATTTATTATTTCTAATCCGTAATGTCAAAGCAACGCAGTTTAACCCAAAATACAAGCCAGGGCACGTACCTTGTGGTCCGGGTCCATACACCGCGGCATGCACATAACCGTCCATGCACGGCAGTGTGCATTTCGTAGCCAGTGCACGGCGGCTTGCATGCAGCAATGCATATATTGGCGTGCGACACAAGAATCAGGATTGAGGAACGAAAACACGACGGGACTCAAGTACGTTTTTAAATAATACAGATGATCTTATTTTGATTTTGATTTGACTCAAACATTATTGACTCCTGCAGATGGACATCAATAAATTCTTTGACGTAGCAGGGACAGGGAAGCAGTAAGGAGAGATGAGACCGAGAGAGGTAAGACCCGGCTATAGTTGGTGATAAACAAGCTAGCTAGCTAACCTACTTTCAAGTCTGGCAGATGTAAAAGCCTGAATGAAATATGAATTTGGGGAGGCTTTAGTTGATCAGATTCAGTTTTTTGGATGTTGTGCCAGAGAAAGAGGAGCAGAGTGAAGGAGATGAGAGGGAAGAGACGGAGCTGAATGAATAGTCGGGGCAAAGCGAGAGAGAGGAGAGAAACAGGCAAGAGACCGGCGAAAGACTGGAGAGACCACACCCCAGAGATGAAACTGGGGGAACAGTTGCCACAGTCGCTGAGAACATCAGATTGTGGGCAAGGGAAAAAAACAGTGTCTACAATGTAGAAGAGAACATTAGTGACCTAGCGGAGAAAAGATTGTGGCCCAAACCAAGTGAAGTTGTCCCAATATCCCCAGCATGATTTTGGGTTAAAAAAATGATCCTTTAATTCTAACCGGTTTGGAAGCTTTCCATGGTTAAAATATTCCATATCTAGTGATACAGCTTTTTTTCATGTAGGCTGTTTGGTAAACACAAGAAGTGTGACACATTTGTAAATACTGGCCTAACAAATTGGAAAAAAAAGCTCTGGATCTCTTTAGAGAGCATGAAAAAACACCTGCCAATAAAGCAAGCATGCTTTCCTGGCACAGCTTTAAAGCCAGTGTTGCTAATGGTAGTATAGTTGAACAGTTACACTTGTCAAATCAAGCAGAAATCAAAGAGAGATTGTCAGTACAAACAGACTACATCAGCTATATTGTGGCTATCACACAATTCTTAGCTAAACAGAACGTTCTGTTCTGTGGTCACAATGGCGGGATCTCCAGCCACAACCGGGAAACTTTCTTGTGTGTATGAAACTCCTAAAACAGCTTGATCCACTTCTGCAATCATATTCAGCCCCATCACACAGTACATATGTATCACCTTTGTCTCAAAATGAGATAATTGACTGGTGTGCTCAAGAGATAACAGTGACTATTGTCAGTGAATTAAAAGATGCGGGAATGTTCGATTGTGGCAAATGAAGCCAGAGATGGAAACACTGAGCAGTTGGCTGTATGTGTCCGTTATGTCACTGAAGGTAGAGTGAAGAAGTGTGTAGGAGCCATTTATAAAGATCTTAGTTGCATGCAGTACACTAGCGGCTCCACTAGGTGTCACCTTATGTTCTTTGGATTAGACACAATATAGGTAGGAACTTTCACTCCGTTGTCAGGTGTTGCTGGGCGGAAAGAGGGAGCACATATATTTTTTTGACCACTTCGCTGTTTCAGGCTATGCTGGGCAAGCCTTACTTTGTGTAGTGGTGAAATTTTGACTTTATGCAGATTTACCGACTGTGTTATGGACTCTTGCTTTCGCCACCTGAAGACCAATAACAATGAGCAATAAACTTTCCATCAAATGCAAGAAACACAAGTGCAGACTTTTATTTCACTAGACACAAGTATATCGGTGACAGCGAGCATGTCAATTAGATCCCTGCCTATACAGCCCTCAGTGGCTTTCCGTTTAGGGTTAGCCGCTATAAAGTGTTTGCTGGCCATGACAGAATTGAAAGAATTTGATGCAGAATGCATAACTGTTGCAATTGAAGAACAGCTGGCTCATAATGGCATTGAATATCTTAAGTGTGTTGCACAGGCTTATGATGGTGCAGCAGTAATGAGTGAGGCAGTTGGAACAATGATAAATAAATCATCCACAGGCCAATTATGTGCACTGCTATGCACATCAGCTAAACTTAGTACTGTGTCACACCTGTCAAGCAGTACCAGAAGCCAGGGATTTATTTGGCCTGTTACAGAGTGTGTACTAATTTTTCCATGTTTCACTTGTAAACCATCACAAACTCAAAGATTTTCAAAATCAGCTGGGGTTACAGCCATCTGAACGTGTGCAGCTCTCAAAGACCTGCTGGTCATGACAGTTGTGGTCTGTACATGCCGTCTTAGAAAATCTCTCTGCAGTCCTCTGGACTCCGTGTCAAACTTAGTAGATTCTCCACAGTATACCTGTTGATGATGTTCAAGACTTTTCTGTCTGTAAACTAGAACCTGCACAAATATCTGCAAAGTGAAACGGTAGACCTTGCTAAAGCTGCAGAGTACGAAGGAGCTGCGTGTGACACTAAAACAAACGTGCACAGATGAGAAGGCTGCTAAGCTGTATGATGCAGCAAGGACCTTTTGTGTAGCAAAACAGATCCCCAAGCCCTGTGCCGCTACCAGAAAAAGGCAGAAGCAGAAACGCATGGAAGTTTATGTAGTGGACTCTAGTTGTGGAGCGGTGAGTGACCTCGGTGATGCAGAGCAGCTGAAACAGAGGCGACTGCTCCAAGACAACATGGGAAGCCCAGCTTCCTCTAAAAAGTCACAAAAAAGTTTGTCAATTAAATATTTAGAATCATATTTACATTACGTAACTCTCTTATTCCAAATCAAAATTTTAGGCTAGAAAGTGTTCAGCTTCACAGCTAATTCATTCAACAGTAGTTTCTCGCTGCTCATCATAATCTAATGTGATGTTTTTCTCATAGACTCCCGTGGAAGCACGACCCATTTAAACCCGTTGACATTGAGCATCTCTGGGGTTCAAAGGCATGGGACAGAACCATTGCTTGGACCAGAAGCTGAGTAGAGTAGGTGGTGAGAAAGGGGCGGATTCTCCGGATGTTGTACAGGAAGAACCTGCACGCCTGCCTCACTGCCCCGATGTTCTCGGAGTGTGACAGTCTGTTGTCGATCACCACGCTGATGTTCTTCGCACAGGACGAAGACAAATGCAGGGTGTCCCCAAGAGAAATGGAGATGTCCAAGATGGGAGAGGAAGGAGCAGGAAAGAAGAGCAGCTCAATCCTTCCTGGGTTGAGCTTAAGATGGTGCTTATCCATCCAGGTCTGGATGTCCCCCAGGCAAGCCGAGATGCAAGCAGAGACCTGTGTGTCCGATGGGGAGAAGGAGAGGTACAGTTGAATGTCATCAGCATAGCAGTGGTAAGATGGACCATGAGCAAAGATTACAGGGCCAAGAGAACGAGTATAGAAGGGCACCAAGGACTGAGCCATGAGGAACACCAGTGGAAACAGGATGAGGCACTGGTACCGCACCAGCCCAGGCGGCCTGGAAGGAGCAACCGGAGGGATAGGACTCAATCCAGTCTAGGACTGTGCCACAGATCCCCATTGCTGCCAGGGAGGACAGGAGGATGGGGTGGTCAACCGTGTTGAAGGCAGCAGAATGGTCTAGGAGAATCAGGACAGAGGAGAGAGAGGCCGCTCGTGTGGCATGAAGAGACTCACTGACAGAGAGCAGTACGGTCTCTGTCGAGTGGCCTGTTCTGAAGCCGGACTGGTGGGGTTCCAGCAGACTGGTCTGCAAAAATAAAAAAGACAGTTGTTTGGAAGCAGCTCATTCAAAAGTTTTGGAAAAAAAGGGAGAAGAGAGACAGAACAATAGTTCTGGATGATGGATGGGTCCAGAGTGGGCTTCTTCAACAGTGGGGAGACATGGGCCCACTTGAGGGAAGAGGGGAAGCATCCAGAAGACAAGGAGGAGTTCACAAGAGAAGTGACGAATGGAAGGATGTCTGGTGTGATTGCCTGGAGGAGAGAACAGGGAATCGTGTCAAGAGCGCAGGTAGTAGGACGGTGGGAGAGCAGGAGCTGGGAGACATCAGCAGCAGAGAGGGGAGAGAAAGTACAGAAACAGGGAGAGGGTATGGGGAGAGGGGAGCGAGGAAGGGTGGAGGTGGTAGTGAAGGAGCTGCGGATGTCAGCGATCTTCTCATCGAAGAAAACTGCAAACTAATCCGCAAAGAAGGAGGACTGTGGTGGGGGGGAAGGTTGCTGAGGAGAAAAAAGAATAGAGAACAGTTGACAAGGGTTGGAAGTAGAATTCTGAATTTTAGCTTGATAGAAACTGGCTTTGGCAGGGGTAACCAAGGAAGAAAACGCTGCCAGGAGAAGAAAACGCTGACTGGTAGGTAGACGGGTCAGATGGGGCCCTGGATTTCTTCCACTTCCCCTCAGCTGCCCGTAGTCTGGCCCTGTTGGCACGGAGGACTTTAGACATCCACAGACTGGGAGGAGATGAGCGTGCTGGCTTGGAAACAAAAGGACAGAGAGTGTCAAGTGCTGAAGAGAGAGAGGAAAGCAGAGTAGAAGATTCAGAGTCAGTGGGAAGACTGGAGAAGGAGTCGAGGAGGTGAAGAGAAGCAGTGACTCTGGAAGCAAGAGAAGAAGGTGAAAGGGAGCGGATGTTACGGTGGAGGACAGTAGAGAACAACACTATAGAGCTTAATGGGATAGTGGAATTAAGACAGAGTGATAGTCAAAAACGGAGATGGAGAGGTGAGAGGGGAAGAACAGAGAATTTCCAGGAGTGAGAGACGAGCAAACCAGTACCACCACCAGTGGCCAGATGGCCGGGGGATGTGAGAGAAGGAGAAGGAGGTAGAGAGGGCTGCAGAAGTTGCGGTGTTGTCTGGTGTGATCCAGGTCTCAGTAAGGGCGAGGACATGTAGGGAGAGCAGAAAGGCGTAAGCTGAGATGAAGTCTGCCTTCTTCGTGGCAGACTGGCAGTTCTATAGTCCCCCTGTGACAGTGAAGTTGACACAGGGAGAGAGTGAGGGGTGGCAGAGGTAGCCGAGGTTCCGTCACCGACGGTGAAAGCGCCTTCTGCGGGAGAGAGAGCAGACTGGAATGGGGTAACAGCACATAGTGAGCCGGTGAGGACAGGGAGAATACGGGAAAAAGAGATGTGGGAAGAGATTGAAATACAGGGAAAACACACAGCTGGGAAGTAAAACTATAAGCACAGCCTATTAGCAAATGGTTAACAGCTGGCTAATCACCAAGCAGAAACTCAAACAGAAATGGTTAACAAGATGAAACTAGGTGCCATGACACCAGTCCAGAAATAAATTAATAATAAATCAAACAAGGCAACAACTACACTTCAACAAAACTAGCAGCAGATTGGATAATAGGGACGCGGTAAATCTAAGCAACCACGCAACTAGCAATAAAGGACGTATACTTAGCCAATCTAGGAATCGTCCGCAGCTCCTCACACCTGAATCAAATGCACTCTTCATGCAAGAAAGAAATTGCGTGATTTGAGTAAGGGGGGCCTGTGTCCCAGTAGAGCTTTATGTCTAGGAATGCCCCTGCCTTCCAACAAGACAATGAACCTAAACAGAAAGCCAGGTAGTGGCTTAGGGACAACTCTGTGAATGTTCGAGAGTGGCCCAGTCAGATCCAAAACCTGAAAATAGCTGTCCACCGACAGTCCCCATCCAACCTGACAGAGCTTGAGAGGATCTGCAGAGAAGAATGACAGAAAATCCCCAAATCCAGGTGTGCAAAGATTGTTGCATCAGACCCAAGAAGACTTGGCTGTTATCCCTGCCAAAGGTGCTTGACTACTGAGTTAATGGTCTGAACACGTATGTAAATGTGATATGTCAGTTTTTTATTTTGAATTTTGGTAAAAATTAGGGTATTGAGAATAGATTGATGAGGGAAAAAATCAATTTGAATGATTTTAGCATAAGGCTGTAACAGAAAATGTGAAAAAGTGAAGTGATCTGAATACTTTCCGAATCCACTGTGCTGATTTTCAGGCCACTGTGTGTTTAACATTTTGCAGCCATCTGGAGGAGTCCAAACTGAACTCCAGCATGTGTCCTCTGCCCACAAACTTTCCACATGTGGGCCACACACACACATACACACACACACACACACACACACACACACACGAACACACAAACTCATTCACACAGGCAGTCATACACAAACATTCATATGTACACACATACACACACACACATGCATGCATACACACACACACTCACACACATTCTCATACATACACATGCACATTAAAACAAAGCAACACAAACACATTCAATCACACATACACACATATACATCAAACACATACACACAATATAAAAATACTCAATTACAAAATATGGTTGGCACAATAGATTACATTTTGTAAAACCAAAAATTGGATTCTGTCATATTTCTAAGTATATGAAAGTTAAATGAAAATATTTAGAAAATGAAAGCAATTTATATGAAAAGATATTTAAAAATATATTCATAATTCTGTAATTGTCAAAATTTCCAGACTAGAAGAGTAAGTAATGTGTATGTGTCAGAAATAAGCAGAGAGGATGGGAGGCTTATGCTCTGTGTTGGACTGCTGTAGCAGTGTGAATGAAGGGAAATCAGAACTGTCTGTCATAATTCATACTCTTTTTTTCTATCATACTCAATTTTTCAGACAGCCATACACACTCATGCACGAATCAACCCAAGCTCACACACAGGCATGTACATACGTACGATCGCACAGAAGCACATACGCGCAACGAAGAGACAGAGAGACACACCAATAACCTCAATCATTTCGAAAATTAAAACTTTGCTTGACATATTCTAAAGTATACAGGTTGACAGGGTAACTACTGTTCCCACCAAGGCTAAACCAAACAACGCCCACTCGCTGACATTCCCTGACCAAATTTCTCAATTAAGCCCATCCGTGTAACGGAGCGCTGGAGGTCTGAATTCGTGATGCTCTGCACTGTTTCCACATGGGGCAGAGAGACTGGATGTGCATGTCTGTGGAGGTCATAGAAAGAGGGGTGGGGAGGTAGAACCAGCACAGATCCCCCCTGCCTGAGACCAGCACAATCTCACACAGTTCAGCTGGTCAGCCCACACAGCTCCAACACACTCATTTCCCCTTCAATTTTATTCAATTTCTAGCAAAGCCTGAGTTGTGTGCTAAAACAGAGCAGTGTTTTTTTTTTTGTTTTTTTTTTAAACACTATTGAGCCCAGATCATCCGTACAAATACAAAGAATTAGAGATGATAACTTCAGAATTCAGGGTAGTTTCAGAGAAAACAATTTATCTTTTTTTTAATGCTTAACTACAGGTTACATTGTCTGTTGCTGGTGTGTATTCTGTTTGTGAAAGGAAGACTGTTTTAAAATGTGATTCTGAGATTGCTGTTTGCCATCATGACGCGAGTTCAGAACGTTGAGCAGAGCGTCCGATTCTGGTCGTCACTGTCTTTGACTCCTGTTTGACTTCAGCTCCCTGCATTATGGTGTCTCCCTCAAAACCAGCCTCCGGTCTTGTGTTTATGGTCAAAGGGCCACAGCGTTTCCTCTCTGCCAAGGAACACCGCTTAGCAACGCATGGAAGACATTACATATTCCCTCTCAGTATTGAGCACCAAATTACCGCAGCACTCACTTAAAATATACAAGAGCAAATCGTCATGTGCAGGTTCAGTGGGGTGAATGAAAGGTACGTGTCTTTGTGTGGGTGGGGGAGTTCACAGTTCCATGCTGTGTACAGCTGTGGACAGACAGTACACCAAGAATGCTCCGCTATACTCAGTTGCACTAAACACTAGACTCTATACTCTACAGTACTGGGCACCATACTCTACACCAGGGGTGTCAAACTCCAGTCCTGGAGGGCCGCAGTGTCTGCGGGTTTTTGTTCTTTCCTTTCGATTGGCAGCCATTTTAGGCCTTGGAAACCAAGTGTGTGGACTCTTTAGCCAACCAGTCATTTTAATTAATCAATTAAGTGCTAAAACACACCAAAAACCAGCTACCACTGCGGCCCTCCAGGACTGCAGTTTGACACCCCTGCTCTACACCCTACAGTATTGAACACCAGACTCCATGCTTGCAGTACTGGAAACCAGTCTCTCCATTCTACAGTGCCTAACAGCAAATTTTACACTATACAGTACTGAACACCAACTCTATACTCTACAATACTCAACACCAGCTTGTACACTTTACAGTACTGAACACCAGACTACACTCTACAGGACTGAACATCATACTCTACACTCCACAGTACTGAACGCCAGACTACACTCTACAGTACTGAATACCAAATTTACCAAAATACCACATACCAATTTGTGACGTTTTCATATACAACAGTAGTTAACTCTGAAAGAGCAGACCTGTACTACTCAAGCACTTCCAAACTTACAATGTGCACCAAACTGGTAAAAATGTCGTAAATAAAACCAAATGCATGAGAGAGAACCACAGATGAGTTATGACATCATGGCAGCCCCAGGAAAACACAAACCAGCTTCAGACCAGTGATCAGCGAACACAAATGTAAACCTTAACCCAGGAGTGGGGTGGATTCAAGATTTTCATCTTGCAATGGGTTTTATGCTTCGTGTCGGTCTCAAGCTGTGGGACTGGGGACTGGGGAAAGTTACACAAATCTAAACGGAATTTCTCCAAGTGAGAATGAATTTGTGAATGAATTTGTTCCATCCCAAGGGTCTGTCAGCATGTAATACACTGATTTGTTCCTCGCATATCTGAGTCTGAACAACTCAGAGGGTGAAAAGATAAACTGAGGCAACCTCTGTGCTAATAAGACCCGTCCTAACCTCAGGGTCAGACATCATACACAGGACAGTACGAACAGGGAATAATACGTTCATGACGAACAAAATATTATTACTGTTATTCATTCACTTCCCCTACTTCATCCTACAGCTACACTCTTACGCAATTACCAAAAAATAAAACTGAACAAATGCATCAGATATATCGTGTAAGAACATGCCATTGTTATTTCCTTTTCTCAAAGCACAAACTTCTTTGGTAATACATTTTGTCTCTTAAACATATGTCTATTTCTCCAGCGCAAATAGACACAAATAGTCATCATTTTACAACCATTAGATGGATATCAACACAAAGATACACAACTGATTTCTTGGATGCATGGATATATAAACAAAAGCAGACAGTATCTAGACCAACAGTGTTTGAAGAAAACATTTCAGAGCTTCAGGTTTATGGCGTTCAAAAGTAACTCCAAAGAGATCTGATGTCAGTTGTCGTGGATATACTCCACAGAACAATGCCATTGTTAGCCAGGCTATAACAATACATTTTGTGCTCCAAAATTCTAAATTACAGACAGCACAAAAAGGCATGGTTTTTAAATGGTCAGGCGGGTACTCACCATCCACCAGGTGTTGGCAGTGGTGTCATAGCAGAGCTGCCATTTGACGGTGCTGTTGGCTGCCTGGGAGCCCACTGCATGCGTCAAACACAGCTCCATGGGAATCAGGTATGGTAGGTCACCTAGCGCTGTGCTTCAGGTCCAAACACACAAACACACACAGACAGTGGCACAGTGAGACACACACAGACAGTGGGAGCCTCCTGTCCTGTCCTGCCCTGCATCTCATTCACCTCAGGATGGAGCAGAGCGCACACACACTCACACAGGGGCAGAGCGTGCACATACACACACACACACACACACACACACACACAAGATTAGGGCAAATGACAGCAGAAACTCCCACTTGCAAACACTCGCTTCCCAGCAGTCACACACACACTCACACACAATAACACATACACACACACTCACATACACATCATATATGATTTTATCCTGCTCTAATATTACAATGCAAGGTAGTGGAGGAAGCAGAGTTTTAGATTTGCCAGATTCCTGTAAAAGTGAGGGGCTATTTTCTGCCTTTGATGGAACACAGTAAAACACCTCCCATCTCTGTTAGAGGAAGCTGCACAGGCCAATGGCACTGCCATGATGGAGCTTTCAATAACAGAAAATTATAGAATAAAATAAACACACTTCTGCGTTTGTCCGCCCACACTCCCAACCACATGACTAAACAGTGAGAGACATGTGCAGAGAGAGAACAGACAGGCAGAGAGCAGATGGGCTGGAGAGAGCAGACAGACTGCAGAGAGCACATGGGCAGAGAGCAGACAGGCTGCAGAGAGCTAACGAGCAGAAAGCAGACGGGCTGCAGAGAGCTAACAAGCAGAAAGCAGACGGGCTGCAGAGAGCAGACGGGCTGCAGAGGGCTAACGAGCAGAAAGCAGACAGGCTGCAGAGAGCTAACGAGCAGAAAGCAGACGGGCTGCAGAGAGCTAACGAGCAGAAAGCAGACGGGCTGCAGAGAGCAGACGGGCTGCAGAGGGCTAACGAGCAGAAAGCAGACAAGCTGCAGAGAGCTAACAAGCAGAAAGCAGACGGGCTGCAGAGAGCAGACGGGCTGCAGAGAGCAGACGGGAAGAGAATTTTAAAATTCACTTTAAATTCACTTATTGCCTTCCCGTAGCTACTATTGCAGTCAAGGTTTACAGATCAGTTTTTATTTCCTGAAATTATACTCCATTTCCCAAAACTGTAAAAACAAATACAAAACTGCACACTGATCTGCACAAACTTCAGACTTCCACATGAAAACCAAACTCTGAAATAATTAATAAACATAAAGACACAAAACATGTTTTAATCCCTAATGTACTACAGTACAATAAACTTAAATTCAGTGACAAAGTAAACGTTCTGTCAAAATATGCAACCGATAAAGAACGTAGACAACAGTAAAATAATTTCCAAATATCTACCAATATACACTAAAGAATAAAAACCCTTTTGTGCATAAAGAAAGAAATCACATTTATTCTGCTTTAGTATCCTGTCTGGGTCTGGACAGAGATTCTTATCAACATCATGGGCAATGTTACCCATGGCAACATAGTAGGGGAAAAACCGTTTGTATGCCTTATCCACCATTGGCAAGTCTCAACTATGATATCAGAACAAGTGTCCTCTGTGGTGATAAACATTGACGTAAGTGTCTCGCTCACAGACCTTCCACTGCCATGCTGAAAAAACTGCTCCATGGGGTTAGGAAGGGAGAACAATGTTGCTGAATCTTTGGTATCGGTCTTGAGACAGAGCAGCCTGGCGGAAACTGACATTGTCCCAAATGACAACGTAGCAGCTAGTAGGCCATGTAGTAACTCTGGTTTTGATGGCTTCCTGTGGCGTTGTCAATATAAATTCTCTTGCAGACCACTGAAGGTGTGGATTATAGAGGCTAGTATGAAGTGGCTCAGATTTGGTTGCTTCCCTCATTGACATCCCATGAACAAGGACATGTTTATCTAGAGTTGCATGAATCTCATCAGAAACTCGACAGCCTCCTTTCCATTCCCCTTCCTCTTCCTCCTCCTTCACCTCTCATGTGTCCTCTTCATCCACCTTCATGTCTTTCTAAACCTTTGAACCTTGACCCATGGCCCTTGTGTCAATCTATCCACAGATTCTGGTCGGTGTGTGAACAATTTTGACTCTCAGGGCCAAATTTATTAAGGAATAGTCCCAGCGCAAAAATATTTGACAAAACAAACTTTGTACGAAGTAAATAAAATATGGCATGTTGTTAGGCAGCTTACAACAAGCTTTCCTAAAACATAATAGGGGGAAAAAACACAGCTGGTGGTCTAACAATAGGAAGAATAATAACACTGAGTGGAATAAGGTTATTACAGCATGGCTTAAACGTTCAGTTTGTTCTGGTCTCTCACTGTCTGAAGATATAGAGGTATTCCTGAAAATAAAGCAGGCGTGACATTAACCGCGCTACTTTGCAACGACATTTGTGATTGTTTGTTTTGCATCACACAAAACCTGTACATTCATTCATGGGATATGTGTGTTTTATATGTCTGAGCATTTGTTTGTTGTACGATGGAATAACGCACCTGTTAGCCATCCAATTGTACTTTGAAAAGATCCAGCATCACCACTGCTGACGAAGAATTTGATCTTTGGGTGCATGGCTTGTGCGGGGATCTTGTCCGGGGATCTTGTCCTCTTGCTGTGCGATTATCCAGTATGTTAACTGACAGAGGGTAATTATGGATGGCGCAAAATTTCCGCCTGCGTTCAAAAGTCCCAAACATTTCCACGAAAAAGACGGGCTCCGCAGTTACTGCAAGGTTTAGTAAATTTGACGAATACTTTTCATTAACGCCTCATTAGCAAAATCTCCACCTGTTTTAGTTCCTTCACCCCAGGCATATACAGGGGGTCCTCGGGTTACGACGGTCTCGAGTTACGTCATTTCGTGGTTACGACGCACTCCCATAAATTACTTAAAAAACCCAGTTTCGATCTAAGCGGTTTGGTTCGTGAAAACGACCACAGAAATAAAGATAAGACATTGGTCTCTCTTTTTTATGACTGTTTCATTTAATTACTGTACTTTATATGTCCTTCATGTTTTGTGTGCCGTGTGAGTGACTTAAGGTGTTAACTTAGGTATAATTTAGGTATAAATTCCGATTTACGTCGAAAATCGACTTACGACAAGTCGTAAGAACGGAACTCGTTCGTTAATCGAGGACCCCCTGGCTGCGTTCCAATACTTTTTCTCGTCTCCTCCTTTCCTACCCCGGAAGTATGCCGGAAATATGTGGAGGAAAGGAGGGGAGGAAACGAGTGGAGGAAAGGAGGAAAGGAGGAGATGAATCGAAAGTTGGAACAGCTAATCCGATTCGCCAGTCATCAAAGTCGACGTCGGCTATTGATGAAGTAATAATTTCGAACGACTGGGAGGATACCAAAGCCAATCACGCTTCTCTAACACCACCAGCCCTGTTCCTGCGTTAAAATATGAATGTCAGTTTCTCGCATTCTGCTCATGATGTAACATAAGCATTTCTACAAGGAATAAATAAACTTAATATAACATAAACTTGCTCAATTTTACATTGGTAAAATTACCATTTGTATCTGAAAAACATGAATATATCGCATCAAAGTGCTTATGTTCGAAAAGGCAAAAGTTTTCTCATTAATGTAAATTGCCCGATTACTGTTTACTGTTCTGGCACTAATATTTAGGTGTTGGTAAATCCCTTGCCATGTTTTAGAACTTTTCGATGGTGAAATATTCTGTGGGATGGTCATTTAATCTGACTGGTCCTGAGGACAGTGATGTCACGCAGAAATGTGAAAAGACTTCAGCGGCAGGATACATCGATGTATCCTCCGTTTGGAGGAGACGAGAAAGGAGGAAAGGAGGAGGCGAGATTGCGCTTTGGAACAGTGGAGGAAAGGAGGACATAATCAGCTTCCGGGGCACGGAGGAAAGGAGGAGACGAATTTGAGTATTGGAACTTAGCCCCTGTATATGAATGAACAGATTTTACTATGTATCAAGCGGAAAGTCGCAAAGTAACGTAGTTGCTGCAAATTCCATCTTAATAGTGATTTTCACCAATTGCAACCACTTAGTAATTTGCACATAAATACAAAGATGTTTTAATGACCACTTTAATGTTTTATTGCCTGAAAAGCTGTCAGTCCTTAAGCACATCTGGCCCACAGTGTTTCTTCAGGTGGAATTGCGTGTTAATGGGGTTTGAGATCTGATTACTTGAGTAAATGATATTGAATGCCGGTGATTTCTAAGTGAGCACATCGTGCAGCAAGCGATATATAAACGGATTTGTGTGCAGCGTTTTTCAAAAAAAAGTTCACCAATCTGGATCATGGGTTTAAAGCCTTGGGAAATAGGTCTGTTCTTTGGTAGATGTCTTTATGGTTTGGAATGTTTAGTTAATAGACCCAAGTACAGTGTGTAAGCGATTGAGGAAAAACTGTAAACACCATTTACAGCTAAATTTGTGGTGGAGCGTATTTTTTAGGGTAACATTACCCAAGAAAACATCTGCAATCTCCCTGGAGGCTGGATACAGTTTTGGAGGGGGGGGGGGGCACCAAGCCTTCCTTACCAGGGTTAAGGCAGAAACAGAAGCTAATGTGCCTAACTACAACAGAACCGAAACTAAGATAAAGTTGACCTAAAAATTAACTTTTTTAAAAGCGGCAGCATTCTCCGTGTCAAAATAGGGACTTCACATTCCTCAAGTCCTTCCCAGAGGCCATCAGCTTCAGCTCCCAAAGCAGGAAGTTGATATAATAAGCTATGCTTATCACATCTTTTGCTTTATTTGCATACACATACTTCCATGGCCCAAATACAAACTTTTTTTAAGTAGGTTAGTGATAAGTAGTACCCTTAGCAAAATACATTAAAATTTAATATACACCAGCAGGGATTTCCTTTAAACTTACATTAATTTTTTAGCTGTAGTGAGCTAAATTAACACCCTTTAGCATGCAGTCCTTGAAAATAAATAAATAAACAAACAAAATAAAAATAAATCAAAAACCCTGTGCCATTTGCCACTCTGACATGATGACACGAGCATGGCACAAAGCCGATGCATGAAGAATTTGACCTATTAATTGTTAAATTACGGGCCATCATTAGGCAGCCTCATTTAACGTCCCACCACAGATGTATTCCACCACTACAACCAATATTTTACCACATAAGTCTGTGCGTTATTGTGTATTGGAAGGAGACGCTGCCTTTAATTTTCTTTCTGCTTCTTCAGCTCTGTTATTGTCGGACCTCACAATCAGCCCTATTACCGCGCCGTGGGACTCCGCGCTCAGGCCTGTTACTGCGCTGTGGGACCCCACACTAAGCTCTGTTACCGTGGGACACTACCACAGACTTCTGGTTTCTGGTTGTGACTTGATAAATAAAAACAATTTTACTGTTCCTCCAGGCTGTGAAATTTGCATGCAGTCCTGAACTGCACTCATTGAGATGCACAGAACATATACAACTAAGCGTAAAGTAACTGCAAACTGTGCATCCACAGCTAAGTGTGACATCACTGCTAAGATGCTAAGAACGGTGGTCAATGTGAACATTTCATTTATGATATAAGGAAGAAAAATTAGACCATTACCATTAGTTTAAATAAGGAAATTGAGGCTTATGTGTAGGCCTACCTGTTGGTATCATTTTGGTGAATTGAATGTATAAAGACACAAACTTCAGCAGAGCGACTCTTCTGAAGGTAATCAGCCGGGCCTGACAGGATAGCTCCATACTCGGGACGGATGAATGGCTGCTCAGACAAGCTGCGGCGGGGGAGAGGGAGTGGGAGAGGAAGTGATCGTGTGTTTTGCGCATGCCGTGTAAACATGTGTAATGGCATGGTGGAGAGACCACGGAGGAAGAGGAGAAAAAAAACTTCATTGTTCCTCATGATTCCCCCAGATTCGCTCTGTTCCCCTTCCTGTGTCAAACATTAGAGAGAAGCGTTTTGATCCATCTGTCTACGGAAACAGCAGTGCTCAGAAGTGGCTGCGCGTCCAAAAAGCAGTATTTGTAGAGAAAATAAACTGTGATGCACGGGGCGGCTAAGGGAAGGCTCTCATGGCAGGTAAATGACCGCTAGAGGCAGCGTGGGAGGGCGTTTGTTTGTAAATGAGGGAACATGTTTGTCCGTGGGGGTCACAATAAAATTGTTCTCAGTCAAGCTCTGTGAGACTAAATCTACAGCATTTAACTAGTCTAATAACAGAACGTTACAAAGTATTCATTAAAAATAATTCTTCACAGTCTCTCAGAGCCCAGAAAAGATGCAAACATTATTCATCTGGTAGGTACCAGAATCATTCTATATTTCCACAAACATGACATCTAGGAGTGGAGTAATGAGATCTGGCCAGCTTTAAGTCATGGAGCAGACCAATGTACAATAGTTCAATAGTACTTGATTCTTCAAACACTTGACCTTACTCTCCATACAGCTCTTCAACAGTTCCAGTTCTTTGTCTAAATCACAGAATAACTTGCCAAACACAGTAATCGAGAAGAATGTAGGGCTTCAAAGCTGATGGTGATCCATAAGTAGACCATGGGGGCATGTGGGACCCAAATAAATCCGAAACTGAACAGGTCAAGAAGAAACAATGGAGAGTTATGGAAAGGCTAAGTCAAAGCCCAGACCTTAATCCCACAGAAATGCTGTGGGGGATTTGAAATGGGCTGTAAATGCACGGACACCCTTAAACATCACACAATTAAAGGAGCTTTGGAAGGGAGAGAGACCAAAATTCCTCCTAGTTGGTTTAAGAGACTGATAGACAGTTACATGAAATTCCTACATTACGTTATTTATGTAAGTACGCAAGCTACTTACATTAGGTGTGTGCTAATTTTTGGTTGTTAAATAATGGTTTGTTAAATTAGATTACATTTATGGGGCAATAGTGTTGAAATAAAGATGAAATACTCAAATATACCAGAAAAAAAAAACGTTTTTTCTGGGGCGGGGGGGGGGTGGTATTTTTCACAGGACTGTATGCTCATTGGTTTAACTGCCAAAGCCAATGATATGGGAGCTCATTATGGTCAGTGCACAAAACTGTCACCTTGCATTATCAACAATGTCGGACTCTGCCAGCAAGATCCATCTTTCCAGCGGTGAAGCCAAAGAGAATGATAAGTCTGGCAGGTATACGCAGTGACAAATGGTGGCGCAAAATGGGGGTGACCATCAGTATGACTTATCCAACACTGACAACTTTGAGCAGAAGAGATTTCCGACCAGGAGCTGAACTTGTTTTGTTTTGTAACTAGGATATGCTATCTTAGTTTGGATAACATTAAATACTGTTTACAGACCGCTTATCAGTAATTAACCAATAACATTTTGGCTGTATATCTGTAGCTCACATTTTTAGCTAGCTTTTAATGTTTTAGCTAAAAGTTTATGTTAAGATACTTTTTGTGTAAAAAAAATGGTGGATTTCCAATAAAGGTGATTGGGGTTTGGCTGTTATCCTTAGTGCTAGCTCCAAAGCTAGCTGAATTATATATAGCATTGACAAAGATATGTTACTACACTACTTAAAAATGCAAAGTGGGGGACCTGTGATATTTGCATGTAACTAGGACAATGTAGCGCTGTTTAACACATTATTATTTAATCTTAATTATGCACGTTCATGTTATCTGAATAAGTTATCATACATTTGAGGGGAGCAGGTTACTTTACTGAGTGCGTTGAGGGAGGGAATAGAACCACATAGCCTGTGACTGTCTCTACACCGCTGAGAATGTTGGTGTGGTGCAAAGCTAACTTAATGGCAAATATGGAATTGATGATTGTTTGGTAATATTTTTTTTTCAAATATAGTCTTGGTTGTCCAGGTATAGTACATTCTCCTACCTTTCCATATTTATTTTATCCTTGAGCTACACTGTTTTTTCTAAGACACGCTAAAGCTTTATTTATTTCTCCCAGTCTAGTTAGCGCAATCTAGTGCAAAGCAGTATATAGCTTTATGACAATGATTGTGCTAGTTAGTACAATCATTTTCATAAAGCTATACACTGACCTGAGATCAGTGGTAAACCAAGTCAGTATGGTCACAGAGCAGGGGAAGAGAGTGCTGTGGATTCAGAGAGATTGTTGGCATCGTCCACCTCTTAGATGTTAGGGGTGTGAACTTGACCATTATACCTTATAGTTTCAAAATGTAATTTAAAGAGGGTATACATGTAAGAACAGAAGTCTCGTCACATCTCGCTCTAATGCCCGGCTGCAGCTACAGGAAATATTTCCAAAGCACTCCATTAATGACTAAACATGCTTCAGTATCTTTTCCTTTATTATAATTCATATAATCATATTCACAATTCAAGTGCACTGAGTTTGGTCAGGTAATTCCGTCATAGGAAGACATAGTAATTCTAGCTGTACACACAGGGGAATGAAGGACAGGGGCCGGGAATTCAGTCAAACTCACATAGAGCAGTAAGTCATTATAGCCATTATACAGACAACAGAGCAACTTTAAAGGCATGTGCAATTCAAACAAAATAGATTTTAATATCCAAATTAATCTGGCTCAGTGTAAAGCTACTCTGACTTAAAGTCCAAAGTGCGGAGGTTGCAAGACACTGTAGCCAATAAAAACGTGTATTCATTGACAGAATAGCACACAGATCGGCTCTGCCTCGTCGGGCAGACTTAGTGCCATTTGTTTGGGTGGCAATTTTTGCTACAATGTTAAATCAATGCTACATGACTGACACCTGCTAAAACGCTGAACTCCATTTCATTAGACTATGAAATAAAAAACAGATCAACGCCACAAATGTAAAATACTTATTAGCTGTGTTTAGCACATCAATAAAGATTGTACTGAATTCTTATTTTGATGTTATGAGCAGTTTAGGTTATACTAATGCACATTTGGGGCACACACTTTACAGGAAGTGTGATACAGCCCAACAACCAACTTTGCATTACCTAGTTTAAGTAACTATTGTTAGATTCTTATTTTTCCTACATTAAACAGTTGTATTATAAAACTTAGTTATTCAGTATTGCAGACTTGCGCATGGTTACCATATTACATTAAAGTCCAAATTAAGTGGTCTGACACATTGGCTACACACTAAAAGCATGAATTAAATGTAAATGTACATATGAAATAACACATCATTAATAATAAAATAAAAATCATAACAACTATCACTGACAACAGATGAAGACCATGGTAAAGCGAACGAAGCACTGGATTGTAAGTACATGTACCTCTTCGAAGCCACACCCTTTCCTGTCTTCTCCACAACTATATGAACGTAAGGCAATAAGAGCATGAGGGATGGTCTGTGAGAATAGCACAGGCCCTTAAAGTTATAATGGGAGTTTGACTGGAGCCCGGTCAGGGATATTTTGTTTAAATATAAGTTTTCAATTCACCACAATTGTTTCATTTGTCCATGGTAAAAAGATTTCATTTAACATTGGTAATGCCATTTAAGTGGTTCAGTTAAGGACAGAAAACACATATGCAGGCACTTTGAATCACTTACGTAATAAACACAAAGAAAAATAAACACATTTGTGTTTTGGTAATTTGTGTAAACAAATAATAAAAATGAAATAGCACAATTCAAATGCAAAAATTATCTTTGCAGAAATACAAACAGAATGGTTACTTGTGCAAATGACTGGAAATCAAAACATCTGATTTAACAGACATGTGGATTGGTGGTCACATGGTCATCCAAGCCAATTAGCAGGCACCTATGTTACCAGTCTGTCATTGGACAAGATGTACAGGCAAAGATTATCCATTGCAAGAAATCTGACTCACTGGCCAAACTTGCCATACTGATTCCTGGGGTTACACCGGACAAACCGAACATTACTTTTAAAAGTTGCTCTTTCCAATACAGACTGAAATCATATTGTATATTTTTTCAGATCCCTCCTATTGTGTTTTTCCAGTTTTTTCACCATTTTGATTCCCTTTAGTTTAATCAGAACATGTTATAAAAGGCTAATATCACGGCAAACTACACCCTACTTAAAATCATACATCAGATATATTTCTTTGAGATATATTTTAAAAATATTATTAATATAACATATGCCTTAAATATAAGTTTAAGACATATATTATATTAGAAGAAACATAATATATATTTCTTTCTTTAAACATTTCACCAGGTCTATTAAATTGCCACTGGTTAGGCTGTTACCCAGGATTCCACATCCTAAGAATGATGGGACACAGTGGAACTTTACACTCCGCTCCTGATTGGCTATTTAATTCCCATCTACACTGATTGCTATTGCAAGCTCCCTGAATGGAATACAATGAGTAGAGAGTTTGGCTGGCACAACGAGAAATTGTGACGTCGCCTCCTCTGAGCTCCCTTTCATCCTCTTAATTAGTCCTAATCTGTATCCTGAATTGTGCGTTTATATTTTATATCCAAAACTCCTCCTCCTTAGAAAATCACGTGTGTTTCTCCTGTCTCCCACATGCATGCACACACCTGGGTCCCGACACCACCCTTTACAGATCTCTGAGCTACTCAGACAAATGGTACAGAGTAATTTCACACGTCATGTTCCAGTATTTTTGGTTGATTTCCATTTTTGAGTCATGGTTTTGAAAATATGGAGATTTGTTGAAAATACATGAAACCAAGATGGCCACATTTGCTTAAACTGCTTCATTTTTGTCTTGGTTACCAGTCAATACATCAGTACAAAACATGTTAAATGACGCAACTAAAATCACTACATACCATCTGGAAAAAGGTAACGATCTGTGGTGGGTGGGTTAAGGCCCCAGTGATTTCACATCACACAGACACACACACACTCACACTCACACTCACACACACTCACATAGACTACATAAATTTCTCAGTATACAATCCCCTAATGATAAAATAATATGTTAAAAGTAAGAATATTATGTTACAGTGCTTTCATAATTCCTCAAATTAATTATGCGAAATAATTCCAAATGTTTGCGGTTCAATAAAAATATAGTGTTAATTCGTTTTAAATGCTAATGGCTTTATGTGTTTGTGTATACAATACAAATCACTGCTCAAATTTACCATTGAATTGCCATGTTTTCAGCCACATGAAAACAGAAACCTTTGGTTCTTCTAATGACTAAAGTAAAAGGTTGTGAGATACCAAAGACATCATTCTAAAGGGACAGGCAGGGACAGACACAGAAACAAGCGCAAGAATGAAAATAATTTTCAAATTACACTGACGAACCGCCGATGGCATCAGTTTTTCTGACCTCAACATCTTTCAAAAAATGAATGTTGGCTTCTTTCAAACAAAACTAAACACATGGAGCGACAAATTTAACTTGTCATCTGGGTAAAAACACCCATACTTGTTACTTTACTTTAAATGCCCAGGCTATGGCGGACTAAGCTATGCCTCGGTATGATGTATACACATCAAAAAAATCAATAAAAGAACATTTAAGCTCACCCTCATCATATTCAGATGTTTGGAGTGTTCATCTTCATGCTTATTAAAGACACTCATTCTGAAAGCAAAGCGTGAGCCCTGCGATCAGGGGTTGGAGTCCTGCCCGTAGCAATGCTGGCTATGGACTGCATTAGCAAGGCTACAATTAGCCCAGCCTTGCTAGGGAATGGTAGGGGGTAAGCTTGCTGATTCCATTGGTCTCATCGCTCTCTAGCACCCACTCCTGGTCAGACCATATCATTGCACAACCCAGGCACATGCTGACCTCATAAACCTCCACCAGCACGGGCAGGGTGTAATCGGAGGCGTGTCTCCAGGGTGGAGAGAGGCAAGATTAGAAGCCATGATAACCAGAGGAGCCACACGCTTACAGCTCTCCCCTTCTGAGGCCAGCAGGAAAGGGCAGACAGCAGGTGATCAACTATACTGACTGGAATAAAAGCTAAAAATAATCAGGGATAAAAATGTAAAAATAAATAAAAAAAAGGTACTCTGACACAGACAAAGGCACGGAAAAATGCTATAAGGAATTCATTTCTAACAATTCAATGGAAAAGTTTTCCCTCTCTACTCTTTTAATCATTTAATGTTCTTTTCTACTTGTACAAATCCACACACTAATTGGTGTGTACCTCGATAATGTCAAATTATGTAATTTACATACACTGGCATGGGCGCGCATTTGTAATTTATGTGCCCAAAAATGCCCATGTATTTACATAACAATTCATACACACTGTTCTCCTCATTATAATGTATGTTATTATATGTGAATGTCTATATGCACACACATGCACCCCCACACACAGGACTGAAAGCACATATATTGACATATATTTACATATATTCCATAAATTCATCTTCTAACATAGAGTAATAGGCATTAGTGTGGCTGAATCTGAGCGGGTCCCATGACCAGCGGCCAATCAAGTGGAATGAAGAGCAGCCAATCAGGAGGTGCCTGAGAGAATGGGGTCCTGGTTCTGCAGGGGCAGTGCTGCAGTGAAGGTTCCTGACAGGCACATGTTGGACGCCCCAGGCCACAGGCCCCCTACCAGGAAGCTCTGGGCCTCAGTTGACCACTCCCTGGTCCACTTGTCCATCCGTGCCCTGTTCGTCTGCAGCCATGTGGCCAGCAGGGTATGGCAGATCTGTAATCGGAAACAGGGTGCACATACTGAGCACAGCTACACTGAACACTGAGACATGGTCTCTTTTCCCCCTGCAGCTACACTGAACACTGAGACATGGTCTCTTTTCCCCCTGCAGCTACGCTGAACACAAAAACACTGAACACAGACACACAGTCTCTTTACCCGCTGCAGCTACACTGAACACAGAAACAGACCAAGGAACAGAATCACTGAGATCCCTAACATTCAGGTGTTGTATCTGCACATCTTATCATTTCCCTGTTTGCAGATGATTGGCTAAGACTCATCATGTGACTGACTCCGTCTGCATAAAGGGGCTTGACCTTTGTCTACTATTAACTGTTAAACCGGATGCCTGGCAGAAGTAAAGTCTAGTTTATACTCTGTTGCACAGCCAGGGCTAGATGACTCCACAGGATGTTAATGACTCTTCTGAGTTGGCCCCATGCTGACAGCTGTAGTTTGTCATTTGTATAAAAAATAAGCACTTCAATGACATTTGGCATGGTCTCTTCAGTAATGGCCGCTCCTGTCATTCTGCCTGCTACTGCGTCAAAGGACACAGCAAACGCGGAAGAAATCAGCTCATTCTAAAAGCATTTTTGTGCTTCTTTTGATACCATACTTTAAAACTTTTAACATTATATTCAGTAACAACATTCAAACAATACTGTTTGTCAACACTGCCTAGTTTTGATGTCTAATGTTAACCTGGTTAGGTGTATGGATCGCTGTGTTTGAAAATCAGAGAAAAACTAACTTAAATATCACTTGGCTGGGAATCTTTGTTCCAAGACGACGGCATTAGCTGTCATGAGTGTTGTTACCTAGCCAGCGCTAACAACAGAAAATCCATCTTCGACATGGCTGTGTGTCAGATGCGTTGAATCACAACACACACGTAAGTTAGCCTGACGAGTTAAGATAGAGTACGTTTTATCAAACGTGCCAGTGAGCTTCACAGAAAGTAAGCAAGCTATCATCGTATCTTTATAGTCTGTCCAGGGATGTCCACAAACTGAAAGAGCTTCTCAAACAGCCTATCCCTCGTAACAGTGTTGGCTAACTAGATGATCAGTACTCAATATGTGGACCATGTATTATTTTTGCCTCTGACATTCAGAACAGGTTTATGGGAGCTGAAAATGCTTGAATATACTGTTATGACACTTTCTTTCAGACTCATCTTATCATTTGTCATGTCCGTTTATATCTGGTTTTAATTTGTCCTAAATTACATAGGCTTCTAGCGTTCCCAGAAATTGCTTTTAGGTTTAGTAAAAAAAACATTAGATGTGCAAAAGTAATCTATTTCCCTGACCTTCCACTATTTCACAAACTAATGTAATGTAAGCTTATTCATTCAAGCGAACTCACACAAATGAACATTGCGTGTGTGCATGTCTGTTTGTGTGTGTGAGCATGCTTCCTTGCGTTGGGCACATGAAGAGTTTTCTTTTTTTTGAAACTTGTGTTACCAGTACTCACACTGACGGATCCTGATTGGCCAGATGAGGATCGTGCACAGGCTGAGTGCGGCCATGACAGCCACGCCCCCGGTAACGATCACCATGACAAGATGGTAGTACCACTTACAGGCAGGGCAGCACACCTGTGTACTGGAAACAAAATCATTATCACTCACCTTATACAAAAACACACACCACTCATCTTTTACACGGACACACATCCTCACTCACCTGTTACACTACTATACAGTGCCCTCCACAAATATCGACACCCCTGGTAAACATGAGCAAAACGAGCGATAAAAAAAATTCTTTATTGCTTACTCCTTTGATCTTTCATTCGAAATATTCAGAAAAATCTAACCTTTATGTGGCGTAAAATGAATGAAAGGAAAATCTAAATCTTATAGTGAAATAAATGTTTTTCTCTAAAACACATGTACCAAAAGTATTGGCACCCCTTCATTTAATACTTTGTGCAGTCTCCCTTTGCCAAGATAACAGCTCAGTCTTCTCCGATAATGCTTAATGAGATTGGAGAACACGTGGCTAGCGGTCTGAGGCCATTCCACCACACAGGATCTCTCCATATCCTTCAGATTCTGAGGTCCACGCTTGTGGAGTCTCCTCTTCAGATCATCCCACAGGTTTTCTATGGGCTTTAGGTCAGGGGACTGGGATGGTCATGGCAAAACCTTGAT
Organism: Albula glossodonta; assembly: GCA_019788955.1. Lineage (NCBI taxonomy): Eukaryota > Metazoa > Chordata > Actinopteri > Albuliformes > Albulidae > Albula > Albula glossodonta. Next base: position 723,094 of record JAFBMS010000769.1, read on the forward strand.
TCTGTGGCCAATGAACCATCTTTGTGTTGATATTGAGGTGTGCTTTGGATCATCGTCCTTCTGGAAGATCCAACCACGCCCCAGTTTAAGCTTCCTGTCTAAGGCAGTCAGGTTTTGATCTAATATCTACTGGTACTTGATCAAGTCTATGATACCGTGTATCTGAACAAGTTGTCCGGGGTCTTTGGAAGAAAAACAGTTTCACAACATCACAGATCCACCACTATACTTCACTGTGGGGATGAGATACTTTTCTGCATGTCTATCTTTCTGTCTACTCCAAACCCACCTCTGGTGTTTGTTGCAAAGAAGCTCTATTTTTGTACCATTCTTATGCACTTTGCCTTGTAAGTCGCTCTGGTGTCATCTAATCATGTAATACAGTCAAACTGGCAAACTGTAGGTGCTGGAGTTTGTTGGTCGATGACAGCAGAAGCTTTTCTAGGTCAACCCTCCGAAACAACTTCTGGTTATGTAGGTGGCATCTGATTGTAGATTGAGAGACTTCCTGACCACACGACCTAACTAATGTTTGAGCATTTTCAACTATTTTCTTACACCCATTTCCTGATTTGAGCAGCTCAACAACGTTTTGTTGCACATCATTGCTGTATTCTCTGGTCTTTTGCATAATGATTGAGGATGAAGGGAATTTGGCCTGTATGTCCCCTCGTATTAATATACCAGTGAAACAGTCATGACTAACCATTTTAGTGTTCCTAATCTTTAGGAACACTAAAACATAAAATATGAATGGGAATATACTGCAGTAAGATTTAACTCATGAGAATTTCTAGGGGTGCCAATAATTGTGGCACACGAATTTAAGAGAAAAATATTTATATCATTACAATTATTCCATTCCATTCAATCATTTTACTTCAAATAAAGGTTAGATATTTGTGAATATTTTGAATTAAAGATCAAAAAGGTAAACAATAAATCATTTTTTTTACTGCCTGATTTACTCAAGTTTACCAGGGGTGCCAATATTTCTGGAGGGCACTGTACATCACCCACCTGTTACACTAATATACATCACTCACCTTTTACACTTACACACATCCTCATTCACCTTTTACACTTACACACATCCTCACTCACCTTTTACACTCACACACATCCTCACTCACCTTTTACACTCACACACATCCTCACTCACCTTTTACACTTACACACATCCTCACTCACCTTTTACACTTACACACATCCTCACTCACCTTTTACACTCACACACATCCTCACTCACCTTTTACACTTACACACATCACTCACCTAAGCCTGCTTCCCCCAATACCACAGCACACAAACACACACACACACACACACACGCCATGACACCTTGTAGCTGTCTCTTTACAAGCAGCATACACAACTGACAGCCTAGAGACTTCTCCATCTCGTATGTTTTCATTTCGTACATGTTCTTGTTTGGTTAAATAAGTAAATATATGTTCTCCACTTTAATCCTCCCTTTTCTCCAGACACATTTCTTGTGAAGGACAGAGTTGTTTGGACAGGGAAAGGTAGAAGGATTGGGGGCATGGGGGAAGTTCAAATTGTGGCATAACACGATAGAGAGGTACATTTTCTCAATGGCGCACCAAATGAAAGCAGCCTGGAGGACATGCAACAAGACTGCATTACAGTCCAATAATGATTCCCCAGAAATGTACAGAAAGTGAAACTGCTAAAATTAAGATTAACATGTTCTGTATTGATAAAATAATTATTTTTTCCATTTTGTATGTGATATAATTTGTGTTCTGCTATATGTTTGCTTAGATAGCAATTTCACATCATGCGTCCTGCCCAGTTGAGTCTCTAATACTGCCACTTCACAGCGCCTCCAAGCTTTGACTGCAGTCATTCGGTGAGAAAAACACTCCATCCTGTTATGCCACTGTCTAGAGCAGACCTTCACACTGCGGAGCTACACTCGGGACGGGGCGTTTGACCTACTGGCAGGGGTGCAGCAGCTGGATGGCCATCACTCCCAGTCCATTTGCCACCTTATCTGTGAAGCTCATGGCCCCATACACGAAGGCAGCACTTTGCTGGGGAACAGATAGAGAAGTTCATTTGACGCCCCGACTCTGCAGCAGCTAACAGTAAACTGTGTGCTGAGCTGAGGGGTGTGGACTCACCCAAACTCTGATAAGAACTGCGCTGCTGAAACATGCATAACCTCAAGTAAAGACCACACGGCCGGATGTGGATTCCTGTCTCGCACAGCCCACGACTTTAGTTTCTACCAATTCTCAGTAAGCATGTTCTGTTTCTGCCTCTGACAGACAATGTGACGTGCTCAGTGTACGTTTACCGTTTGCTCCCCGATGAGGTCGGCTGTCATAGCGAGCGACATCACCAGGATGGTGGCTGATCCGGCCCCCAGCAGCACTGCCGCGCCGTACACCCGCTCTCCCATCATCGGGTCCAGCAGCACCCAGTAGGAAAACGCCATGATCAGCAAGAGGCCTAAAAAATAGGTCATCTACAGAGGGAATGAAAGCAAACCCGTTATTAATATTAATGGCATAAACTATATCATGGAACATGTTATGGGTCTGTTTCTTACCCCCATCTGGACAAGCACATCTCTAAAATACTTACCCTCATTTTTTTTTGAGTGAGTTCTGTGTGTGTGTCTGTGTGTGTGAGGTACAGTGTGTGAGTAAGTGAGCTACAGTGAGTACCTGTTAGTGAGTGAGGCACAGTGAATGTTTGTGTGTGTGTGTGTGTGTGTGTGTGTGTGTGTGTGTGTGTGTGTGTGTGTGAGGTACAGAGTGAGTGAGTGAGTGACTGAGTTAGTGAGTGTTAGGTACAGTGAGTGAGTGTGTGTGAATGAGTGAGGCACAGTGAGTGTTTTTGTGAATGTGTGTGTGTGCATGTGGTATAGTGTGTGAGTGAGTGTGTGTGTGTGAGTGATTGAGTGAGTGAGAGTGTGCATGTCTTTGTGTACGTTAGGTACTCAGATTCACTGTTAGGTACAGTGAGTGTGTGAGTGAGTGAGGCACAGTGAGTGTGTGTATGTCTGTGAGGTACAGTGTGAGTGAGTGAGAATGTGTGTGTGTGTGTGTGCGTGTACATGTGAGTAAGTGTGTGCGAGTAAGTGAGGTACAGTGAGTGTCTGTGTGAGAATGAGGCACAATGAGTGTGTGTGCATGTGCACATGCATACATAATAAATCCATGCTGTGTGTGTAACTGTATTTGTAAATGTGTGTGTGAGTACATATTAATTCCACTACCCAATCCCCTGGGCAGCAAGGGTGCAATTCTGGTTCCGGCATTTTCTAACCCGTCATAGACCTTAAATATGACCCTGGCTCCACTTTCCAACCGAGTGAATGTTGAATGTTTTGAAGGCATAGAAAACCCTTTTTGGTGCAACAAAAACTTACACATTTCATTGTCTGAATAAATTCTTGCTGTACTCTCATACACCATATGGTGGTAGCAGAGTTCTTCAGCAAAAACATTTCAACCACACTGTTGGTTCACATAGTTAAGTGTAACTTCAGCTTTTTATCAATTACCAATCCTATATTCATGTAAAGATGTTACCTAACAACATGATTTTTCTTTCGCTTTTGATGACGAGATCTTGCTTCTTTCCACACTGCAGATGCACCACCAATTACATACTGCCCATGGTCCCGGAGAATGCCAAAGCCAGCGTATACACAGTTCCTGAATCAGCAAGCACCACCAAACCGAGTGGCTGCTAAAGAGCAATATTGTTGGCTGGGCAAATTGTTGTCTCCCCAATGCTGACCTCTGGCAATAGCTGGTGATGATGAATTCGCCTGACTTCCTGTGTATCCTCCTCTCCTCCACCTCCTACAACCCTGGAAACTTATCTATGTGTCCTCCCTGCCTCCAATGTTCCGAAATCATAGAGGGCGAGCGAAGGAACCTTCAGATAATTTCCTCACCTCCTCCAAACAAAGGATACATCGATCGTCGATACAGAAATAACTTGTATGATTAGCAAGTATTTCTGAATTAATTCATACAAAACATTTTCATTTGACTTTTTAACACAGGAGACATGTTTTGTCATGAGGTCAATGTGTCTTCTTGTCAGTATGTATTGATAACTGAGAAGAGGCAAGTGGGACGCAGGGACTCACGCTTCGGCCAATCAGCTTGCTGAAGGGCTTCATGGCCAGTGACGAGGTGAAGCCACTCAGGTACATTACCAGAGGAATGGTAGCGATGAAGTTCTGTAAAGAGGAAGGAGACTGTGTCACTATACCGCTACACAATATCCTCTGTGTCATTACGTAACCTATTCTGCATCTCTACACAACCTCCTCTATGACGAATGACGAATACATTGGCAACTGACGGTGGGCTGAATCCATCACCGGTATTTTTTTTCTGCTGGTATGTTGCCGATTTAAAGTTCTTTGGTTATTCAAATGTTTCCCTCCTCAAAGCATCAAGAATGCAGCAACATTTATTGTGCAATTAAGTGTGTGCTACGAATTCTTGTTTTCATTGTGATCAAATACTGTCCAGTCTTTGCTCACATGACGCACAGCAGCCTATGTCATTTTGAATGTTAAAGCCGAATATGCCCTTTATTTCTTCTACCATATATCCCTTTCCAAACAGGTGTTCTGAACAGCATATAGCCCCAGAAGACGGTAGACCTAGCATTATAACCAAATTATGGTTTACTTCAGCCTAGCCTAGCCTACTGTTCTGTTAGGCTATTTATAATTGTTTATTTGTATGACCAAATATTAGCCTACAGCCCTTGCTGTTTGCATTTGTGTTATAGACTAGCTTTAAACATTGTGTAAGTCTATGCAAATATAATATTTTTACAAAAAAAAACTCCATTATATCGTTATGTTTTTAACACAGGCCATGATTGAGGTCATTATGGATTTCAAACAGGTCTATACCATGTTACTATTCATCCCACATAAATAAGAAGGCTAATTTTTATTTCTTTCCATTTTGTATTTATCATAAGTTATTATAAGTCCTCGCATACAAACTATTATACAGACACGTGTACACACATGTGCATAAATACACATGTAGATACACAAACATACACACTGTGCGCTTTGAGGATCTGCTTTACCTTTGGGAGCATCAGGGAGTTGGTGAGATACATGGAGATATACGTCTGTGACATATTGACAATCAGTCTGGTAGACATGTAGAGGACAGCCACCTGGACACAAACATACACAGGTCGTATTCATGCTTTCATTGGACAGCCAGACTCAAACACATGCTCTCATATAGGGCATTCTACTTTAAGAGTGAAACGTGGTGTAACCCTGTGATGGGACTTTTTGTAGTTTTACGGTACACGGTAGATCTCAGCTAACTTCAAACAGAGTTTGCCAAGATCTGGCCTCATGAGGGTGTTCTTCTTTTTTCAAAAACCATTAAAAAGCAAAAAAATGGCTTACAATTTTCCAAAAAAAAAAAAAAAAAAGGATTGAATTGTCAAAGTAATACCTTTTAAATTTTTCTAGGGAGTCACCCCTTAATTTTCATCAAGCTTTGACAAGCTTTGGTAGTCAAAGCTTGATGAAAATGAGGGGTTGGAATAAAACTATGCACAGAAATTATTTTTGACAGAACTCGCTCACCATTGTGAACTCTGAAGTTGACTCCCAAGAAAAAGTTTAAAAATTAAAATTCTGGTAATCCCTTTCATTGCGCATCAAAAACAAGATGGAGCCACACATATAGGCACATTAGTACACTAGGACAACACTCCATCCACCTACATGACAACAACTGATGAACACTTTGGATTCACATTACAATTTCCTGCACAGATATACAGTTATATTTATGGGCAGGCGTGTAAGAATCATATTTAGTGATTTTGAATTTTCTGGTTAATGTTTTTGGGGAAAGTGATGGAAAGCAGTTGACTATGCAAAAGACTATAAAAGACTGCAGCATGGTTTGTAAATTTGACTTCACAACTATCCATATGGCACACAGGGAAAATATCCACAGATGTTAAGGGCTTTTTATATGTTGTTTATTTTTTGGAGAATACACTAATGTTTCAGTTAGAGGTAGTATATGCCATATGATGGGTATGCCATGTTTGCCTTGCTCTGTTGGCTGTGAACTGAAATTGATCTTCACTCCGTGATCAATTTCAGTTACAATAAAAATTTGTAACGGTAACAAAATGCATTTATTTTTACACAATACACAGTATGACGACAGCAGCCATGCATGCTAATTGGGTTCCAAGAATAAGCTCGTTAAGCTGTGTAGCAGAAAGCTACTCATTGTTCTGTGCCTGCATATTAGAAAATATTTAAGTTAATGAGCTTTGAATGTGTGTTAAAACTGTTAATGAAAGGAAACAACTGCTCTTGCACGGCTCATATTTTTATTGTTGAGCTCCTAATGGAATTTACCTTCTGAACTATCAATTATTCATTTGCCAACAGTACAGATTATCTGGCAAAGAGCTGATTTAAAATGTGTATCCCTACTTTTATCCAAAGCGGCTTACGGTTGATCGGACACGCAAGGCGCCAATCCCCCAGGGAACGAAGTGGCTCAATGATTACAGAGTCCACAAAGTCTATTTAAGGTTGAACTTGAAGTGTAAACTCTTATGACCCAGCTGAGTTTTTGAAAATACACACAGCAGAAAACTTTTGGCTGAATGCGCCAAGTTCAGAAGTCGTCACAGTGCGGAGCAGGAGCAGTGAAATAAGGAGCAGAGAAACTGGAGTGTTGCAGTGGCTGGGGATGAGGGAGGCAGCTGAACGACTGAAGTGCTGCAGGATGGCCCACGCTCTGCCAGCAGTCTCCAGTCTCCAGTCTCACCTGATAGAAAGCCGGCTCCTTCAGCCAGTGTTTCCACTGCAGCAGGGCCGTGGGCGGGGCCTGTGGACGGGGGAGGAGGGGCTGGTGCTCCCCGGCCTCAGACTCTGCCACCTCCTGGCCCCGCCCCCTCTCTTTGGTGCCCAAGTGGAACAGCAGCGAGAACAGCGCCCCGATACCCAGAACAATCAGTGCCAGGTTCTACCATGGAGAGAAACAGAGAACACACACACTGGGTATAAGAAATTACCAACAAAATACTATACTTCTGTCACCATCCATTTTTTTTAAATTAGTTAATTTATTTATGTAAATGGGGGCATTAGAGTGGAGTGTGACTTTACCTTGACTGACACCATTTTTACACATGAGCGTATTGGAGCTTTACACATTTTGCTTTCTATGCAATTTAAATACAGTAATTCTAAAAAGAAATAGGCTTTACTGTTCTCAGTTTGTATGACTGTGAAAATAAATCTCAGAGTAAGCCTCTTACGTGCTACAGCCAAAAGCTTTGTAAGGTTATGAAAACTGAACCCTCGTGGTAAGGAAACATTTTGCTAAATACAAACTCCGCCTTCTTATCCTGATAAAAAACAGCTTTTCACATAAACTCAGCAAAAGCTGATTGTTGCAAATAAAATCTACTTTCTTTGACAGAAAAAAATATCTATTATTTTCACAAAAGACTCTTTTTAAAAATGTTATCTGCTTTTTCCCTACTCTAAACACAGCTGCATTGTTAAGCCCACTGCAGCACCAATGCGTGGTTTGTGATCCCTCTGACTCACGTGACAACTGGCCCTCGTGGCGGGCACACAGCCAATCATATGCTGCCTATCTCGATGGAGGATTACGCAGTCAGTGTCTATTTTTTTTGTGCACCTGCAGGTACCCGGCTGACCAGGAGGGGTCAGTAGCCAGCAATGAACTATCAAACTTGTGACCAGTGGATACCTCTACCATCTCCAGCTGGGCTAATACTTGCCTTGCCAATGTGGACCTCAGGCCATGGCCGGTGATGGTTAGGCTGGGATTTGAGCCCCTAACTTCAGGGTACTCAGACGAACAATTTAACCTGTGAACAACTCAGAGCCCCCCCCCAAAACACTACTTTTTGCTGCATAAATAGATTCCAGGCCTGCAGCTCTCACCCTGAACACGGGGATGTCGAAGCGGCCGAGGCTGTCGCTGATGGAGGGGTCTTCCTCCTGCCCCTGGAAGTGGAAAAGCAGCCAGGCCACCGCATACACCGTAATGTTGGCGATGACTGTGAAGGCATACCTGCCCAGGTGACAGGAAATGAACAAAGGGGTTTAGCACAGTGCTGTAAGGTACAGCAGAACATTCAACACTGGACAACAATACCAACTGTTGAAACACACTAGCTACATTAAGGTACACCACAGATTACATCTATGATTTTTGAGCACACAGTGTACAGTACTCTATCAGACTCTATACTCTCTGAGCACACAGTGTACAGTACTCTATCAGACTCTATACTCTCTGAGCACACAGTGTACAGTACTCTATCAGACTCTATACTCTCTGAGCACACAGTGTACAGTACTCTATCAGACTCTATACTCTCTGAGCACACAGTGTACAGTACTCTATCAGACTCTATACTCCATGAGCACACAGTGTACAGCACTCTATCAGACTCTATACTCTCTGAGCACACAGTGTACAGTACTCTATCAGACTCTATACTCTCTGAGCACACAGTGTACAGTACTCTATCAGACTCTATACTCTCTGAGCACACAGTGTACAGTACTCTATCAGACTCTATACTCCATGAGCACACAGTGTACAGCACTCTATCCGACTCTATACTCTCTGAGCACACAGTGTACAGTACTCTATCAGACTCTCTACTCTCTGAGCACACAGTGTACAGTACTTTATCAGACTCTATACTCTCTGAGCACACAGTGTACAGTACTCTATCAGACTCTCTACTCTCTGAGCACACAGTGTACAGTACTCTATCAGACTCTATACTCTCTGAGCACACAGTGTACAGTACTCTATCAGACTCTATACTCTCTGAGCACACAGTGTATAGTACTCTATCAAACTCTATACTCCATAAGCACACAGTGTACAGCACTCGCTCAGACTCTATACTCCATGAGCACAGCGTACAGTACTCTATCAGACTCTATACTCTCTGAGCACACAGTGTACAGTACTCTATCCGACTCTATACTCTCTGAGCACACAGTGTACAGTACTCTATCAGACTCTATACTCCATGAGCACAGTGTACAGTACTCTATCCGACTCTATACACTCTGAGCACACAGTGTACAGTACTCTATCAGACTCTATACTCTCTGAGCACACAGTGTACAGTACTCTATCTGACTCTATACTCTCTGTATGTGTAGGGATAGTCCAACATTGTGGATAAGCCCTTCAGTGTAAAATTCAGTAACATTCTGTAAGATTCAGCTTTTGATTGGATCTAGTTCTTATTCCTAGAAGTACCACAGATGTTCATTTATTTTCATAACTGCTGACTTAAATCCAGTGAAGTGTTGAAAAGATTCCCCCAGAAAAAAAGGATATGGTGAGTGACCTTTGAACGGCTAACACTGCACTTCATGGCTCAATGAAAATTGTACTAAATACTAAAATATCACAAAACAAAGTGCAAGGAATATATAACTCTAAAGTACAACTACAATACCCGTAATTAAAACACTGAACACCTGCTGACATGAGCAAAATTTCACTTCCAGAATCCCACAAACACACCGTCACATTCTCTGTCTCAATCACAAATGGCTGGATCCAACCAACTGCACTTGGTTTCTTTCAGGGTAGACATGTGTAATTGGATGTGCATAAAACTAAAGATGTAGGTTGTTAAATATATCCCCTTTTAAAACCTTATTTGTAATACCTGATTGGATTTCTTTAGAGCGGAAACAACGTTTTTTGGAAATTTACGTTGTGTGCGATTTTATGTGATGTCACAACGGGACTTGTGGGAGAAGCGGCCTGTTCAGGTGATTTGAAGGGTGGATAACACGACCTACCTCAACTACCCTCACTCTCCTCCACACCCACCCCCCACCCCCCACCCCCCAGATTCCCATAATGCTCACTAACTATATCGCTGAATGAAACTCAGTCAGAATCCATGTTTACCAACAAGAAAATATTTGGCTAATGCTAGTGTGTAGTCAAATCCTTAGTGACAGTACACAGCAGACTTAACGGGTGACGGACATTGTGAAGGAAGCCATAAGTGAAACTAGCATGAAGAACTAATGTACGTAAACCAATGACGTTTGGATGTAATCTTGCCACGACCAAACTTAAGCTATATATTGATGTGACATACAGCTAGTAACAGATGTGAGACAGATTTCGCAGAACCTGTGATGATCCTTACGGTTTAACTAGCCTAGCTATGCACCTTGCAAGTCACTAGCATAAGCTAACCTATCTTCAAATTTTAGCAGTACGTTAACTGTACGGGTGAGATAAATAGCGCTATGTTAGCTGTAAGCAGTGAGGTAAATGTTGGTAAGTTCCCTGTTTGGAGAGTGGCAGATGTCAGTGAGTTACCTGTACGCGGTGAGCTCCACCTTGGCATGCTCACAGGAGACCAGCTCCGGGATGAGCGAAAGGTGAGAGATCTGCGTGGCTGCCCAACCGAACTGGAAGATGACAATGAAGGGGATGAAGTAGGTCAGACTCGCCCACTGTGGGGTGAACGAATCACAGCCCAGACAGGGGCTGAAGATGAACAGGAAGGAGATCAGAACACTGACTGTACCTGAAAGACAGACAATAAAGGGAAAGATAAAGGACTCCAGTTTCTGGAAGTGTTGTTGTTGTTGTCTTGACTCACACATAATTAAAATGAAGACAGCCTGTAAGTGGTACACCCCACCTGGTAATACAGGTAGATATAATGAGGTGTTAGCGATAATTTGACTTAAACTTACTTGCCCTGCCCTGGCATGATGCGAATGCCATAGCAAACCGTGACCCATGTCTACACACTGGGTGCCATAGTTTATATCATTCTCTTACGAAGTTCTGTTTAACTTTCTTTTGTCATGCTTACAACTGATGCTGCAGCTGGTGCTGTTGAATCTCGTTTGTGGAAAGCTTCCTGTTTGACGGTAGCTATGAAGGGACCGTGTGTGGAATCCTCTGCTACAGTAAAATCCGCTCTGAAAAACAGCCTGAACTTTTTACATGATCTGTGTAAATGTCTGCAGATTATTTAAAATATCCAGAAACCTCCAGTAATATGCTTTGGAGTTTTTGCGTTAATATTTTTAAAGAAAGGATTGTGGTTTAAGAACAATGAAGGTGTCCCAAGACTAATAGGAAAGCAAAACATTATCATGCAACAAAGCAGACACTCTTCTGTGAGAAAGTGTGACTCATGTTGATTTATGTATATAGCGGATGCTTTTTTCAGGTTCCTTTTTTGTTCATCATCTTCATCATTAAAAGCGACACTATTTACATTTACTTGTTTGTGCAATAGTATTAAATTGTTACTTTGCAAAGTTGATGCTTTAAGACGTTGATATATATTTTCTGAAGGAATTACTGCATGCACTTCTGAAGATTCTTTAAAAAAGGATACTATGGTTCATTTTTACAATAGGCTAATCATGTGGTTGGTGGTTGGCGACTGTATCCACCGACTACAGTAGCACAGTGCATCAAAGCGAAACTAGACAATGTTCTCATGTTTTCAGCGAATCTATTTTTACACAGCTATGCATTATGCATTTGAGACTTATGAGTAATGTGTACAGTATTTATATTGTAAACACTGTAAAAATGACCAATATTTAAACAATTTTATTTTGCTGACTTTCGCTTAAAATTACTTACCCACTAAATGCCAAGTTTTTCTCTTGCCGTAATTCCCGCAGCCGGGTGTGCGGTCCGACTCGTAGCCGATGAGAGGAGTGCAAATACCGTCCGCAATCTGCCCCGTGAGCAGTAACACACCGGCATAAACGTTCTGGAACCCGAGGACTGAGTGGTAGTACACCAACAGGTAGGTGAACCACATCGAGGCGCATAGGTCGTTTAAAAAGTGTCCTACGGAATAGCTCAAACGCCGAAAGAAGGGCAAACCCCGGTGTTCGTCTGCCATAGTCTCAGAATCCTTTCATAAAGTCCAAAATGACGTTATTACCAGTGACTAAGCAGCGAACACGAGGAATCAGTCCCTCACGGAGGTGTCGATACGGGACGTTAGTTGACTATATATCAAATTAACAAAGGCAACAGCATTAATGGTTTTACACAAACATCGGAAACCATGATGGAAGCACTGGAGGTACTGTCAGCGCCATCAAATCCAACTGTATGCCGATAATGTAACCCTGACACCTGCATGGTGTGCTACAGTACCTGCCTTCAACTGTGCTCCTGGTCACCTGACTTAGTTAAAACCAAATGTAAGTGCTTACATCAAGAGGTAGCAAGAGGTTTAATCGTTATCTTGTAAACGACATATACGAATCCTCCACCAGCGAATCCTCATTTAAATTCCATGTGATTCATAATTTTCAGGGTCTGATAAGAATCTCCTTACAGATTGTATTGATAAGACAGTTGCATTGTCCTGGGCTGTCTGCAAGCCCGCTTCATAAAAACAGCCGGTCAGCTGACGCAGGCATGATGACATCCTGTTTCTCCTGCCATCCCGGAAGATTATAATTGATGTCGTGTCCAACCAATCACGTTCGTGTGTCTGATGTTAAACACCAGTTACTTCGTCGTTAAAGAAAAGTAGGCGGGAGATTCACTGACTCTCAAAACTGTAGCAAAGCATGTAGAAGCCGGTGTAAGTTCTCTGACTAAAGGGTCGGTTATGGTTGTACGGATGTGAGCCACACAACATGTAATTTTTCCAAGTTCCGTTCCGTCAGCAGCAAGGGGCCAACTTTCAGCTCTCAACCTAAAGCAACCTAAAGAAAAAGTGTCGCCATCCAGCAGATTGCGGATAGAAAGACTATTTTCCCATTCTACATTCATTTTCGACAGCATTTTAAAAATATGTATCCTCATATAATGATATTAAATCTTAGCTCGTAATATAAATAAAAATTGATACTCCAGACATTATGTTCCAGGGGTTCTTACAATGCACTTAAAAAGATACATTTCTATTTCCCAAAAAATGCCGTGATGTTATATTTGTACGCCTATGAAATGCACAGAGCTGGGTGTGAGGAACTTCGCTTGCTGGTCTCGTTTGCGGAGTTGACAGGCAGGAAAGCTTATAAAAGGGATGCTGAATCTTCATGCCTGTCTCGTTGGAAAGTTTACCAAAACAGGAGCAATTACAGTTATGATTGCATTAGTGTTGAGTGTGTATATATGTTTGTTTAGTTTTTAACGAATTTGGGCTCTCCGTTAAAATCATTGAAACAACCTGCAAGTTGCAATTTAGGGTTGCGGAGATTGGTGTAAATAATACGTGGGATGTCTGGGTGAGAATCATTTTGTAAATAGTAGTACATTGTTTTTGTATGTAACTCGTAAATGTGATTTTCACTGTTCATGACCTGTCCCATACTTCCCTTTTTATGTTGAATTTAATCATATACCATATGTGTTATCACTATTATTTTTTGTGGCTAATTGTGAATACTAATTAAAATTTAGGAACATTTTAGTATGGTATTGTGTCATTTATTTAAGACAATAGTGGGTGTAATTCATACTTGGCAACTAAAATGTAAAGGAAATAGTGAGTGCAGTGAGGTTTGGGCGACGGTGTGGCTGTTGAGTAGGGGGTTATTACATTATTGGTTATTATAAATGCTAATTAGCTACACAAGACATCCATACATACATACATTGAAGCGTTTGAAATGCGTCAGTGTTAGATTTTATGATGTTAAACCGGTGAGAATTACTTTCACAGCAGACAAAAAGGCAAAAAAACGTTAGCTTTGCTAGTGTTAAGAGGTTTTGACGATTTGTCTACACAGCTTCAACATATGTAATTCTATATAGTAAGTGTGGAAATGCGTAAGGAAACAAAAATGGACTCACTGCAAGAAATGATAAGGTTCTGGATCCAAAAAGGACAAATCACCAATGAAAAGGTTTGACAAAATTAGTTTTAAAATATTTTAATAGACTCTCAAGCAAAAAAACAGCACGGACGCATTTCAGCGCTGAGGAAGGTTGTGTGCAGAAACACGTCCATGCTGTTAGTTTGTCGATTAGAACAATTTTTACGCAACTGCTGTCTAACTTCAATCTAACTATGCGAAAACCCCCTTTACCCTTTATTTCCGAGGCTAAAAGAGAAACCTACATCGATTAATTTTAATTCCCTAAGAGCAGACATGACTGTAAATAGGCTGTCTCACAATTATCTTCACAATATGTTTAAATATACAACAGTATACTAGACTGCACTTCCGTAAGTGTATTTATTGAAATCATATTCGCATAGACATTATCCAAAATATAGCAATTTCGTGATGTAAACTCTATCGAACTAATGCATTTTATGTTAATCAGGAACTTAATTTGCAAGGACAAAAACTCATAATTACTCTCGTCTGCCGAAAAGGTTGTACGATAATGAACTGCATGAAAAAAATCAATGAATAAGTAAATTCTTGTTTTATTTATTACATAAATCAATTTGTCAGTTATTGTAGGCTGAGCGTTTTCTCAGATGCGATGCTCCCAATGTCGATACGTTTTTGTGCGGAGTGGAAAGTAAAAGTTAGCCAGCAATGGAGAAGCCTTTCAAGTATAAGTCATTGCTTTGCGTCTTTTTATTTAAACATGTGACACAGGAAAACTCCGCATGCCCAGTAGATGGCCAAAATTACACTTCCTGGTCCTGAAGCTGTCTCCATTGACTTCTATTGGAGTCGCTGCTTACATTGGAGTCGCTCTGTATGTTTATATACTGTAAGATTACGTTTATAACTTCCTGAATCCACCTGTGTCACTGCTGCAAATGTTTTGCCCATACATCACGTCAGCAATTTGCTGGAAAGCTAACTTATGTAGCTGACCATAGTGCTCCGTGAGTGAAGCCATGGTGTCCAAATATGGGTGCTTTGAGTTAGTGTAGGAGTCTGCAATAAGAAGTGCCTCCTTAAACTTAGCAAATAAATATCTTAAATATTTAAATCGTTCTGTGGCATCGTGTGGCGAAATATTGTCGAATGAGATCTTTAATCTCGGGAACTCCCTTGGATCTCCCTTTGTGATCTCTATGAGTGATTGTGGGCTTAGGACCACGATAGGTCTTCTCGTGCTGGGGAGGGATGGAGACTTCGCTTTAGTATGATTCTGCCCCCAAGTTGAGCCGAGGGTGAATACGGAAGGGTGACCCAGGAAGATGCCCAGAACGTGCCTCTGGGGCTCTGGGCCTCTGTATGTAGAACGAAACCTCAGAACCACCATCTGGCTCACAGCGTTCAGGGGTTGGTACCTGAGTTGGTGGCGGTGGTGTCTTCCCCAGCCTCCGAAGGCATCCTGTTAACTCCTACACCAAGTCTGTTGGCGCTGCGGACATAGGCGTTAAATGGTGGGCCTCATCTGCCATTGATGGGGGTGGCAGTGGCCAATCCACCTCCTCCGCCTCCTCCTCCTCTGCAGACAACGGGAACAACTTAGGGCTAACTGGTGTTTCTCACTAAGGCCGGTCACTGCCTGGTGCTGGCATCCACAACTGCACTAGAGACCTGTCCCGTGTTGGAGGGACGGTCCCCTGCGCTGGTGCTCATTTGGCGCTGCAGGTTGAGCACGGTTGACTGTAGCTTCTCGTTCTCCTTGCAAAGCTGCCAAATTGCATCGAACACCTCTGGTGATGCCTCTGCTGTAGGTTTGTGATTGGGTGATGCTGGAGTACTCTCATATTGGGCCGGTGTGGATTGGCTGGTAGGTCATAACCATGGAGGGAGACCTCATAATCCTCAAACCGGATTGGCAGCAGTATTTGGTGTTTAGGGTGCACATCTGCAGGTTTGGCTTCTCTGCTCATATCCGAAAACATCTTCCTCCAATTCCAGAGTAACCACACTTAATCCGACTCAAAGGACCAGATGTTCTGATGGGTTCAAACTGACGTAAATTTTATCTATATATTACTGGTTGTAGTAATTGTGGTTGCTCTGGGACTTTCTACAAGAATGCAGAGATGTTCTTTCCCAGTACAAGATTTATTGAACAGAGTTTGGGTCTCTTACATTCATGTGTGGTTACAATTCTCGAGCCCAGTGACAGTCTGCAGATATCGGAAACACATCCCTCGTAACTTCGGCGATCCGAACGAAATTAAAAGGAGGCAATGGTGGCTGCAGCTGAGTGGAGTTTTTTGAGAACCAAGAACTTGTGCTTTTGATTGGCTGTGAAACACGCCAGTGAGAAAGCTCCGGTTGGCAGGATGATCAAGTCGGTGGGGGCGCTGCGGACAAACCGACAGTCCCTCACCAGACCTAATAAAGATCTTTTAACTCTGCATGGTATTTTTTTGCTCGGCCAACATCTCAAGTCACATTTTTGTCCAAAAGCTACCAAGACTAAAACCCCCATATTTACTGCAGATTTTTAAAAAAATCTTTTTCAAAGCTTTTCCATTCAGCAAAAGTTGCAAGTAGTACAGGGGTCAAAATGTTCCCAGTTTCTGCCAATCTTTTATGAAATTCTAACGCAATTGAGATTCTATGGATTCATGCCTGATGAATTTTAAATCAATATTGAGTTTATCGGTCAATTTTCTGAGCACATCTATGGCCAACCATCAATATGAATACTTTAGTTGCAAAATACAAACTGAAAAAAAAAAAAAAAAAAAAAAACTTATAAAGTGCAATGATCAGTTTACAATCCATCTGTGGTCATGTTTGGTCAACTTTAAATTCTTTATGGTGTTCTCTTGGTTAAAGACGGCTTCTAAAAACGTCAGTGAGCATGAAACTGATAAATCGGCCTGAGCTTAGGGAAGCAGATTGGTTGAGTCTGCAGCCTTTGAGGACCAAAGCCATACACTCCAGCTTTGCTGCTAGTTAGCACTCACATACATCTGATGGGAAAGGGACTGAGTTCACAGAAGAAAGCTGTGTGTGCTTTTGTGGATGGGTACTCCTGCCCTGGGTAAGGCCATATGAATGTGACCACAGCCAAAACTCAGGTCCACATGCACACTCCAAAGGAATTCAATGAACATAGAATTACAATGAAAAACTGCACAAAATCTTCCCCAACAGAGCTGTAGCATATATCATATTGCTGAGACTGCAGACTTGACACTGAAATCAGAGTTGTGCTCAATATCAAAGTTGTGCTGTAGTGGCTTCTGGTTATCTGTCCTACATAACGGGTGTATGTAGAAAGTGCTAGGTGTGTGTTAAGGTGCTGACCGTACACTCAAAGTTCAATTTCTCGGTGTTCCCCCATCATACACTCTCCAAAACAGAGACCCAACACCCAAATCCACAAACAGACTGGTCCTACCCCCAAACCCACACTTAAACAATAAACACAGATTTCTGACTTTGGCTTACATTTTTTTCTAAGAATTTCTACATTTTCAAAACATTTCTAAATATAAACATTTCATAAAATCAAACTTGGTCTTGAAACATTTTGCTTGGAAACGCAAAATTTGTAATTTTTTTGGGGAATCTATTATGTGAGAACTGGAATGACTGGAATTCAAATGCACGACATTACTTTATTTTAACACAAACCAGCCTGGTCTTCTGAGATCAGTCTTTATTTTTTGTTATTTTCAAGCCCAGAATTCCATACTGTTTTTCTTTTTTCCAAAAGTGCAATTTAAAGAAGAGAGATTATATCAGTTTTTCTCTCAGTCCTCCACAGTACCTGAGGCCAGTGACTGTGCTACAAAGTCCACATTTACAGAAAAAAGAAATTGAGAGAAAACAAAAAAAAAAAAAAATAGAATTCTGGAACACTACAACATGAAAGTAAAACAGATGATTTTCACCTTTTGGAGAGCCCGGACCATGGAAACCACTTCCAAATTTAAATTACAAAAACAAAACAAAAAAAGATTTACATAAAAATCTTCCAATTCTGGTGTAGGTGAACTTGTTCCTGTTCCACCTGGTGATTTGCGGGTTATTATTAGTATAATTTCTTCTAGCTTCTTGCCTTGCTCCCACAAATAAGGTCCATTTCTATGGAACGTCTTTCTCCTGACCAGCTAGCCAGGTGGTGCTCTCCTTTCCCACAGGCCTAGGTACAGGAAATGTTCTGTGCGGAATCTAGTATACATCTGTTTGAAACAGTCTTTTTTTTTTTCTTTTTTTTTTTTTTTTTAGTTACATCACGCAGTTTGTGTATCGTTACAGCTGTTTACTTATTTTTTCTTTTCCCACCATTTACACTTGTGTAGTTTTTTGTTTTTACATTTTTAAAAAATTGTAGGGTCCATCCTCAACGCTGGTGGGATACAAACGCTTCTCTCCACACCATTAGACAGGGCATGGTGACACAACACAGAGGGGGACGAACACTTTGTTTAGCGTGTTAGCCTCTGTTGGCGTTCTCTTAGATGCCCCATCTTCACTTGTGTCGCTGTAGAGCTTTCCTCTTCCTCCTCTTGAAGAAACAGCAGCACCTGAGCGGAGAGGAAAGGGGAGGGTAACTGAGCCTGAAGCTACAGCAACAATGCAGTGGACAATAACAAGGAGAGCCATCCCCAATTAACCCCCATCAACACCATAACACTCCTTAAATACGTCAGCTCCTTGCACAATAACAGGGCTGACAGCTGCTCTTCTGCACAATCTCTGCTCCTTATTATAACTGCATTTTTAAACTTTCAGGCATGCAAGACTAACATGAATTTATGTAAGCAATTACAAAACATTTTTTAACAATGCGGTTTTCAGCACAGATGCAGTCCAAACAAGAGAGGAAAATTAAACTAGTGTCAAATTTTTGATTAAGCTGTAAACAAAATGATTCTGTCTTAAATTATTGCATGTCAGTACCCACAGTAGCGGCCATAAAATACAACCACAATTCAGCGAATCGCGAATACCCTTTCCCCTGTCCCCCCTCTCTTACTTGGTATCGTCAGCCACTTCCACTTCTGCGGGCGCAGTGATGGGGGCGTTTGAGTGTCCAGCCGTGGGGTCGTCTGTGTTCAGCTCTCCATTTGTGGAGTTCATTATCTGCACAGGAACAGGGAAAAGACAGTCTGGATTAAGAGCCTCCACAGTCCCAAAGAAAAAACTCACTTCTATGAGTCCACCAAACTCTCCACAATTGATAGATCCAATACAGGAAGATTTTTTCAATAAAGGTGAGGTGATTAAACTTTGTTCCCAATTTTAATACCTTAAAACGCCAGATTTAGCAGATATTGCATTCAAAGTCATCTGATCACTCAATTTCAGGCTGGTCACCTGATCCTCCAGCCGCCATTTCTAGTGCAAACAGCAGATGGAGCCTAGATTCCCTTCAGACTGTAGAAAATTTCAGTGACATCTTCCACATACACAGACAATAACGATGTGCAACTACAAAAAAACAGTAACAGCATGGACTGGCCGGAGTAAGAACAGGCCAGAGAAGGGGTCTAACAGGCCCTCAGCTGCCAACGACGGCAAAATTGTTCAAACTGAAAAAAAAATATATATACATAGGTATTGCTTGATCCGTTGTAAACATGCAATATTGTGTGAACCCTGTCAAAGCTGTTATGTGCACAATACAGCACAATGAGAGACAAGATATTTTCATGCCCCTACAACACGATAAGAAAATTGCAATAAAGTATAATTTAAATGAACTTCTGAGAAGGGGTTGATGAATTTCAAATTATGGTAGGCTATAATCTTAATTTTAGATTGTATATTTCACGATATAGGACTAGTTGTTGGTTCATCCATTCCAAAGGCCAGTGCAGCTATCCTAGGTTACAGTACCCTAGCTAGCTTGCAGATGCTGCTGTAAGACTAGAGAAATCTTTACTCTAAATTCATGGCTAACAACTCACACACTTAGTGGGAGACACACACAACTGACCCCCACCATACGCTCTCACAACACACTTTAGATCTCACACACTTTTTCCATAACACCTTGTATTGAAATAACAAAAATTTGTTCTCAGAAGAGGAAAACAGCAAAACACTGACCAGGTGAAACATAGTGAAATATAAGATAGCAATTCTTGCTTTGTTTTTATTCCCAATCTTTTTGTCATAGAGCTAATAATAACCAAACTACCCAGTTGCAGGTTTTCATGTTATTGAGATCATTTGATCAATTGATAGTAGTTAAGAAGGGTAGTGCTACAACAGCCTTGGTCAGGCACCCAACTAAAACCACAAAATGTAAAAAAAAAAAAAAAAAAAATTAATACAGTTATTCATTATCTCCCAATAAAACCACTACTAAAATATGGCCAACCATCGTCTTCACCTAAACGGGGCATGTCACCCAATTCATTTTATTTTTATGTGACACAATGGATTACGGTGCATGTCGGTTTATATACCGACATCACACTTTTCAACGACCAATGCAGAGCCATCCAGTGCTAGAGGAAAATTCCAGTCCCTGTTTGTATGGGCTGTTATACTAAAATTATAAAACACTTAAGTCTTGCTTTACTTGGAATACTGTGTACAGTTTTGGGTACCACACTATAATAAACATGAAGGATTTTGAAAAAGTACAAAAGAGACGAAAGGAGACGTGACTTAATAGACATTCTTAAATTTATAAAAGACCTAAATAAGGTTAGCAACACTTTACTTAGCTACACTGTACTATACCTTTTAGGCAGAGGTCAGTCTGAAGAATAAGGGGTTCTGCACTGATATAAGGAAGTATTATTTTACACAAAGTTATCAATACATGGAATAGGTTGCCAGGTCATGTAGTTCAGGCAGAGACCCTTGCTATGCTGAAAGCCAGATTCCAAGTATTGGATATTGTTAAGCTGATATCGTGAGCTTACAAATGGCCTGCTCTTGCCACATCACGTCCTTATGTTGATGTCAAGAAGTGTACTTCTGAGTTCAAACCCATGACCATTTCAGTGAGTAGAATGCTCAAGTCACATCTGTGACACATTCACACACCTTAGTTCTCATTTTAAATGTTTTTCAAAACAAGAAATCAAATGTAAAATATGCTAGCCATTAATCTCCGTCTCCCTAAATTAACTAATAAAAAAACAGAGACTGTCCTCCACGTCTAGCCAGCAAATACATGTCACATAACCTAGTAATAGCTGGCTATTGATAGCCTAACTAGCTATCATTCTTCATCTCAGATAAAAACACAGGAAATGTACTCTGCTTACATCCCAACTGAGCCTCAAGCCTCTGAACAGAGGTGAGGGCCTGAGAGACGAGCCTACAGCCAGACCTGTCTCACTGAAACAGATGCACTGTTTACCACCCACGTGGTATGGGATTCCACATGCAGACAACTACAGTCTGTTGCACATTAGGGAAATTCGGAACTTTCCTTTACCGTCCCCGATATTACTAAGCATTATCCTGACTCGCTATGGCTTCAGACAAACCAGAGACTACATCCATGGGTCACACATTGGCTACATTCTGTGTGTGCAAGCCCTGTTCGGAAATGTGAAAAATGTTCATATGGTGATCCACTGTTCAAACTACAAATTCATAAAAAT